>JAAOAN010000360.1:0-41735 GCA_013396205.1 Fusarium mundagurra | reverse complement strand
GGAGGAGGAGGAGGAGGAAGAGCCTGAAGCAGACGAAGAGGAGGCAATCCAAGAAGCAGAGGAGGTAGCAGCTCGGGAAGCAGAGGAGGCAGCTATCGCCGAGGAGGAGGATGAGCTTGAGGCCCTTCAAGCGAAGAAGTCAAGAAAGGGCAGACTGGGCAGAAAAGACACGGAGCGGCTTCGAGTCTTGGAAGATAATGCAGCGAAACGCGCCGAAGAACGCACCGCTAAGGAAGCAGCAGCTGTGGAAGAAGACCTTGGAGCTGATGATGCTGAAGAGGAGGAGCAGGAAGAGGAAGAGGAAGAGGAAGAAGCAGACGAAGAAAAAGAAGACGAGGACGAGGAAAAGGAAGAGGAAGAGGATATCGATAATGGCGAAATGGGCAAGGGGGAAGATGATGCTGATGCTGAGGCAGCAGCAGCAGCGAGAGAAGCCGAGGAGGCAGCAGCTAAAGAGACGGCAGAAGCCGCAGCTCGTGAGGTGGTCACGAAAGAACTTGAGGAGCTTGACTCCCTTCAGTTCAAGAAAGCAAGAAAAGGTAGGCTCGGCAGGAAGGACACCGAACGACTCAGAGTTCTAGAGGAGAACGCTACCCAGCGTGCTGCAGAGCTAGCCGCCAAAGAAGAGGCTGCCGCAGCAGCAGAGGGTGAGGAAGCGGATGTAGTTGAATTATGCAACACTCCCGAAGATGAGAAGTCGGACATTGAAGCCGAGGCCGACGATGAGGATCAAGAAGCGGACGCTGAAGACACTGCGAATAAAGAATCGAGTGACGTCGAAAATGAAGCTATTCTCGGCGAAGACGAAGAGAAGGAACCAGAGGTACTCCCAAAGGACCAAGTCCCCGAAGCCCCTGCCGATGATGAGATTGTCGAGGTCATCGACTTATCGCCAAAGAAAGAAAGGAAAAGTAGGAAGAGCAAATCCCGTCGCGATGCTCCTCCGCCTCCTCCAGTTCCAGATCCTCCATTGACGCCACCACCTGAGCCGAAGCAGTCTCGAAGACCCAAAATTCATCGCGAAGGAACTTCATTTGGTCGGTGGGCCGCGACACCACATGAAGAGAGGGATGAGCCCCAAGAGAAGTCAACTAGACATAGACGGCGAGAGGAAAAGACGTCGTCTAAGGGTTCCTCGTCCGACAAAGTCGAGAAGACTCCATCACGATCTCGTGGCACTGCTTTGTTCAGTAAACCACCACTCACTCGTTCCGCTACCATGCGTGAGAAAAAAGACGGCATCAGCAACAAGCGTCGCCACTCTACTAATGCTCGCGGACTTGTATCGCCTCCTCCTGAAGATGTGCTCATAGGTGAGGATGAATTAAGCAATCGTCGCAAGTCGCGTAAACCTCGATCACGCGAAGATGAGGATGCAATGATGTCCGGCGCTGCTCCTGTGCCTGATAAGTATGAACGACATCGTTCAAATAAACCACGGTCGCATGAGGACGATGATTTGGTTATGATAGATCCTGAACTCGCGCCCGATAAACGCGAGCGCCGCCGTTCTCACAAACCACGATCACGCGAAGAGGAAGAAGTCGCCGTGGTAAATACCGAACGACGTCGGCGATCCAAGAGATCGAGGGATGAAGAGCCCGTGATGGTGGAGCCTGACGTTCCTTTTGACGCACCTCCACGAAGTTCCAAGAAGTCCTCAGGTTTCGCTGGCCTATTCAGTGGTTTACGAACGCCGAAGACTGAACGACCTGACCCTCTGCGACGTCGCAGCACCTATGCGACAACTGACGACGAGGCCTTGCGCAGCGCCAAAATGGATGGTGATGCAGTATTAGTAGATGCTGACCGCGAAGCAAGACGAGCTGCACGCAGGGCCAAGAGGGCTGCTGAAAGCGGTCCTGACCCCGAGGAAGCAGCGCGTCGAGCTCGAGATGAAGCACGCCGTGAACGACGTCGACAGCGCGAGGAAGAAGCCGATCCTTTAAGGCAAGATAAAGAGGCCCGCCGTGCTGAACGCAGACGACAGCGTGATGAAGATGCAAGACGAGCCCAGGAGGAGCGACAAGCGCAAGAAGAACAACAACGACTACAAGAGGAAAAGGAGGCACAAAGAGCTGAACGTAGGCGCTTGCGTAGAGAACAGGAAGCAGCCGCTGCTGCAGAACAAGCCGAAGATGAAGAGGCTCGTCGAGCTGCCAAACGTGAACGTCGCCGCCGCGACACAAAGCGAGCTGCTCGAGGTGCAGAAGAGGAGGAAGGCCGTCAGCGACGAAGTCAGCAATCTGCAGACGAATATAATCAGCGGAAATCCCATCGTCGCGAAGAGAGACCGCAAGCTCCAGCTTGGCCTCATTCTGGAACTTCATCATGGGTCAAGGAACACTCTGACGCGCCCCCTCCTCCTGACCTCGGTGACGGGGGTGAAGCAAATGGTGGACAGACCGAAGACGAGATGGCAAGACGTGAAGCCCGTCGAGCTCATCGATCGAAATACGAGGAAGAGCCCACAGAAGAGGCCGAGGATCGACGAAGGCGACGAGCAAGGCGAGACGATCGTGAGCGCGGTGGTCGAGATAGAGAACGTCACCGAGATAGGCGCTCGGAAGGCAGTGACGAGCGACATCACAGCCGTCGAGCGTCAACCTTTATGGAGGCAACAACAACACCTCGCACAAGTTGGTGGAAGAAGATCGCTGGATGAGGAGTGATCAGATGATGGATGAACGAACGAACGAACGATACATAAGAGTCTATTTCAAGCGAGCGTGTTTACCAATGTTATTTGACTGTTTGTCACTACTTCATGCATTTCGTTGTGGTGCTCTTGTTTTTGGTTACCACGTTCTCTGTCAACATGGCACCAACATGGATATGGTCGGTGTTTAGGTTTGGCTTGGCATTATCAACTCATGGCATATCTGGGATTGGTGCTTCGAGTATATTCTAGCATTGGATATTGATATTGACTGGTATGTTATTTGAAGTCTGAATAAGTGTACTTGGACTGCATATGCTGGATATAGCGAACTGTTGTACTACATGTATACCCACGAAACAAGGCACGATGTAAACTCAATAAATGGTCTTTTTGTTTAAAAGTTGCTCGTTATTAAAGCTAAATATTCCAATGTGTGGCCATATTGATTATTGGAAGTCTCTTTGTGTCGATTCTAACAAGTCACATTACTGTATAGGCAAAGGGCACATTTTCTACTCTATTTGTAATTTTTGGCCATCTTCCTGGCTGTACGAACACCACTCTCAACTTATGGAAGTACACGAGTTGGGGGTAATTCAATGCAATTCACATGATAATTAAATTGAATTCCTTGGGTGAGTTCATCACGCAATGATAAAGGTAATTCCAATATACGTAACCTGTCCCTTGTCCCTATCATCCTGGAGTATCCTCCCTGGTCTCGAGGTCCATGTCTCACTCCACTTACCACCCACTAACCTTAGTACATGCCACGCCCAAGTTGCGCTGACGACACCTCAACCTTCAAGCCAACGTTCCCCTGCAAACCACCACCACCGAAGTACAACTACACACCTAGGTACATTGCAGCTGCAGTACAACTTGGTCTACTCAAGCGCCGCTCCCAGGCGCTACATCAGCTTCTTCTGCAGCACATCGATGAGGTGACCACCAGCGATCACGTCAATCAGTTGACGACCGACAACGACGAGCTGTGGCCCAACACCTCGGGCGCTCTCGTCATTCGACCATGACTGCGCCGGGCAAAGGGTCGCGATGGGGAGCGTTCCTCTCGTCGGCCTTTGAAGGCGTCGAGAATCGTCTCGACAACTTACTTGACGAAGACCAACAGGCAGCACAAGGATATGAGCAGCAGCAGGGAATGAAGGCCGCGCCCGCGCCCTCGCCATCACCAAGCCCCAAACCGACTGCATCTGGTATGCCTCTCTTTTCTCCTTGGCCGTGTTCTTGTTCGGGCAGACTGTCGCATGCTGACTCCTTGTTCTTTATAGCTACCGCCCCCAAGCCCAACCGTGCCAATGATCGTCTACAAGCCAGGTTGGCCAAGGCTATGGCCTCGAGAACCTCACAATCGTCTCCTCGCAGCTCCATCGATACTTCTCGTAGTTCGGTTGATAAGGAGCGCCCTGCTAGCACTGAACCCGTAGTGATGAGACAAAGCATCGAAGTATCGGAAATCAAGCCAACTGAACCAGCCAACCAAGTCGACAAGTCAACCTCCTCTGACAGCCCAGCTTCCGCCTCCCCAGCTGAACAACCAGCGACATCTGAGGGAAGCAATAGTAGGGAAGTTAGTGAACAAAACCTCAAGCATGATTTCCCCACCCCGATTATCGTTGAGCCACCTTCTGAGGCCGAACCTCGAAGTGCACCAGAACAAGAAGTTACGGACAAATCCAGCATCCAGCAAAAGCCGAACAGCCCAATATCAGATACCAGGCATCCTGTAGAGGCACCACAGATCGTAGATGCTCCAGTCGAAGAGTCACAGAAAGACCAGGACGCCACTCAAGCTCACGCGCCTCGTTCAGAGGAGATTCAAGAGTATATTGAGCAAATCGACTCACTACAAGCCAAACTGCAGTTTCTATCTAAAAATGCCGTCGATGCAGCTAGGCAAACTGCAAGTTCTGCTGAAGCGGGCAGCGTAGAGCGCAAATTGGCCGAAAAGGATGAGAAGATCGCTCTACTGATGGAGGAAGGACGAAAGCTTTCAACTTCAGAGCAAAAGTTCCGAACGACAGTTCGCAAGCTGCGCATCCAGATTATAGACAACGAGAAGCAGGCCAATGAACTCAAACAAGGTAAAGACAAAGCTCTAGCCGAGGTTGAATCCCTACGTAGTCGAATCAACAACAAGGAAGAGCAAGAGAAGAGAAATGAGGAAGTGCGAAAAGCGAGCGCTACGCTCCAGAAGGAACTCGACGCCCTGAAGAAAGACAAAGCTGTCAAGGAGGAGGCACATCGACGACTGGAGCAAGAATCTAAAGCCAAGATTGAGCAAATACAAGCCACCCACACTGAGGCATTGAAAAAGGCGCTAGATGTTGAGAAGAATAAACAGCAGGAACTTGACCGTACTATCGCATCACTGCGGTCAGAAAAAGAGGCATTGGTTGAGAAATTGCGCCTGACTGAGGTTGAGTGGCAAGAGAAGTTAGACCGGGCATTAGAACGTGGTCGGAATATTGAAGAAGAGCTGAAACTTGAGCTGAGAGCGGCCGAGGGCAAACTCGAGGCAATGAGAGTGACGGCCGAGGAGGCTTCTGCAGGATCTGGTGGTGACATCAAGTTGATACGACATATTGAAACCCTCCAATCGCAGTATGCATCAGCCAGCGAGAACTGGCGAGGTATAGAGACCTCACTCCTGACTAAGGCTGCCAGTCTTGAAAAGGAGAGGGACGAAGCGCAACGGCGAGAGTCAGAAATGCGGAAGAAGGCTCGTGACGCGGTAAATTATATGTTCTCGACACTAAAAAAGGGGGAAGATGGCTGACACCTTCAACAGGCAACTCGGTATAAGCGACTCGAGGATGAGCTTCAGGACGTTAGTCCAGCTCTCGCAGTCGCTCGGCAGGAGCTCGAGACATGTCGTGAAGAGCTTGCTGCCCTCAGAATCCAACACAAGAGCGTGGAGACGGCCCTTGAACAGGCACGCAACGAGCTCGAGAAGCAACAGCGAGCGGTGAGCAGGGAGGTTTCGGCCGAGGCCGAACGAAGGCAATGGGCAGACGATGTTGCTACAAGCACACCCCGGTCTCAGAGCAGACCCGATTCCCCATTGCTCTCTGTTGCCCGAACCTTTAGCTCGGACTTCATCGGGCTCCCTGTACCAGCAAGACAGCCTCGTCGAGTGCCCACACCGGGAAGCCAAACCGAAAGCGCCGGCGATGGCTTCTTCTTTGGACGAAGAATGTCCAGTCAACCTCCTCGCCCCAGTGCTTTGTCCACGGCCGGTCATGCGATACCTCCTCCACCCCCTTTCTCGCCCTTTGAGCCACCTACCGAGTCACCACGCGCGGCATCACCGCCGCCAGATCGTGATGATGGTCTAGATGACGGTGACCCTTCATCTCCCCGCAACGTTGCGCAAGACATGATTTCGGTCTCGACAGTTGGGGCTGGTCCCTCCGTCCAGCTCGTCGAGAGAATGAGCGCGGCAATTCGACGACTGGAAGCCGAGAAGGTGGCTGCCAAAGAAGAGATGGCTCGTGTATGCAGTCAGCGAGACGAAGCGCGGTCTGATATTGTGAGCCTCATGACAGAGCTGGAAACACAAAAAACCGCTTCAGCACGGGTAACAGAGTTAGAAGCAGAAGTAGAGAATATCAACTCGCGATACCAGACAACATTAGAGATGCTGGGCGAGAAGAGCGAGCTCGTTGAGGAGCTCAAGGCTGACGTTCAGGACGTTAAGGATATGTATCGCGAGTTGGTGGAACGGACTGTGATGAAGTAAGAAAAGGGAAGAACTTGATTCTATTTTACTTTGTTATCTTCTGCCTTATTCTCGTTGCTTTCTCGTGTTTGCATCTTAGACCCCGGAAAAGTCGTGATGCGTTGCACCTTTTTCTTCCTTCTTCTAGCCTGTATTCCTAGCTACCCTGGCAACTCGATACCCTCACGTTCTGCACCTTGTAAGACATACCGGCGTACCTGTTGACAAAGAGACAGAGTTAGGTGGGAGTCTATAGAGTGGTGCGAAGAGAAGAGAGCCAAGAACTCCATGTTTTGTTGTGTTTTAAGAGATATACATACTTCTTTATCTGGTGCCAGATCAAGTGCTAGCTCATCCGCGCTGTTCTTTAGGTTGAAATCAGCGCCTTCTTTGAGGAGGGCAACAGCAGTGTCTCCTGAAGAACAGAGGTCAGTGACTTTTTGACGCAGGTGGCAAAGAGAGTATTTTTACCATGTCCCTCTGCAATTGCGTGATGAAGGGGGGTGAAACCCTCATTATCAGCAGGGTTTAGCGGACTTCTGTTTTTGAGAAGCAGAGTCACCATTGGCACAGAACCGACAGCAGCAGCGCGATGTATGGGATACTGTCCCCTGCGATCGCGTACTCGGGTCGACGCGCCGTTGTCGATAAGAACGCGGGCAATATCAAGGTTCTTCTTGGAGGCGACAAAGTGAAGGGCAGTCTATACGGTGAGCTTAGATGCTTCTCGATTTAGATTTAGTGATAGAAGCGTTACCTGTCCAGCAGAGTCTTCGAGGTCCGGTGAGTATATTTGAATTGATAGACGGAGAGCAAGACTCACTCTTGAGGTTCACGTCCGCGTCTTTGGACATGATAAATTTGACAACAGCTTCACCCTCTGGAACACTGGCTGAGATCATCAAAGGAGACCACCCGCTTTCATCCTAGAATATTTCGGTTATTGTCCTGGAGGTGGGGAAGACTTTCAATGACAAGTCGTTGCTCACCTGGACATCAGCATCGAAACTGCGTTGGTTGGCTAGCAACTGGACGATGTCCAAGTTGTTAGATGAAGCTGCCCAGTGTATTGGATACCGACCATCATTATCTTTTCGTTGCGACAATTTTGGGTCAGACTGTCCAAGCAATCAATGTCTGAGATATACAATTATAAATGTGAAGGCTGACCTTGAGAAGCCCTTCACAAACAGTTACTATATTTGCAGATTAGTGGTGATTCCAGTCATGGAGTTTGTATAATTCATTAAGCATACCTCGCCCCTCACGAGCAGCGGCATGAAGAGGAAACTTATCATCCATATCCATAGGGCCTAAGAAGCAGCAGAAGCTGATAAGAAGATAAATATTGTTAATAAACTCCCGTCGCTTTGGAGGTATCAAACAGGTGCTGCTTGTTAGTGTGACGACTGGCGTAGGTAGCTGTTAGCGCAGAAGAGAGCTAGCAGGAAGCCAAGTAGGTGGAGAGCAAGATACCTTACCTTCCAGGTCAGCACGGAGCAGGAGGTGCTAAGGTAGGTACCTACCTTACTAAAGGTAGGTAGGTACCCGAACCTCTTAGCCACACATCTGTGGCGCTAGTGTGTAGAAAATGTAGCGCCACACGCGGCTGACAGCCTTGACACGCTTCTATCACAAAAGATACCCCAGTTTATCATCATCATCATCATCATCAACAACATCCCCAGCGGCCATCCAGGTACTTTTGAGTCGCAAACACAAGCGCACATACATCATGGAGACACCAGAAGTGCCTCAAGATGCTCTTCGACTCAATGCTCTCGCCGCACAAAATGCGAACGTCTCGAGAACAGTCTACGCTCATGCATCCGAGCGATCGACTACAAAGCGCCAGAAGCTAGACGACGCGTCCGAGGACCCCATCATCAAGAGACGGTTCCGCAACGAATACTCAGATGTCGAGACTTTACCGCCATCAATTACTGCGAAGCTTCCAACGAAACAGCCTGGGAAGAAGACATCTAAGGCTGGTGTGCCTGCTCGCCCAGCAATGAAACTCCTTGAGGGTGCGCATAGCTCGGGCAAGGCATCTGATCCTGCTGCTAGGGATGAAAGTACACCACAGAACATGAGTCTTACGTCAAGAGGAGCGCAAGGCCTTCAGCAGCAGAAGCCAGAATGGCACGCGCCATGGAAGTTAATGAGGGTCATCTCTGGTCATCTCGGTTGGGTGCGTAGTCTGGCTGTTGAACCTGGCAACAAATGGTTTGCAAGCGGCGCAGGAGATCGAACTATCAAAATTTGGGACTTGGCCACGGGCTCGCTAAGGTTGACTCTTACTGGACATATCAGTACTGTGCGCGGCCTCGCAGTGTCCCCTCGTCATCCTTACCTCTTCTCTTGTGGCGAAGACAAGATGGTCAAGTGCTGGGATCTCGAGACTAACAAAGTCATTCGTCACTACCACGGACATCTCAGCGGTGTCTATACTCTTGCCCTACATCCAACCCTCGATGTTCTGGTCACTGGCGGTCGCGATGGTGTTGCCCGTGTCTGGGATATGCGGACCAGAAGTAACATTCACGTCCTGTCTGGCCACACCCAGACGGTTTCCGATCTTGTTTGTCAAGAGGCTGACCCTCAAGTTATCACCGGATCTTTGGATTCGACAGTCCGACTCTGGGATCTCGCAGCTGGCAAGACCATGGGTGTGCTAACTCATCACAAGAAAGGTGTTCGTGCTCTAGCAACACATCCATCAGAGTTCACATTTGCTAGTGGCAGCACAGGGAGTGTCAAGCAATGGAAGTGCCCTGAAGGTGCTTTTATGCAGAACTTCGAGGGCCACAATGCTATTATTAACACGATGAGTGTTAACGAGCAAAATGTCTTCTTTACAGGAGGTAAGTGATACGATTCAATCTTCCTCGTCACATGTGTCTAATTTGAACTGTAGGCGATAATGGCTCTATGAGCTTTTGGGATTGGAAGACTGGCCATCGATTCCAATCTCTTGATACCACAGCTCAACCCGGTTCTCTTGATGCCGAGGCGGGTATCATGAGCTCAACGTTCGATCGCTCTGGCCTGCGTCTGATCTGTGGTGAAGCTGATAAAACAAGTAAGTCTCTATCTCGCCTTGGCATGCTTGTCTTTGCCTCGCTAATGCATCTATCCCAGTCAAAATTTGGAAGCAAGACGAAACAGCAACAGAAGAATCACACCCCCTCGAATGGAAGCCCACACTGGCCCGACGAAAGTTTTAAAGGAGCAATTAGAGGTAGTATGTTTTTTTCATATTAAGGATGAATTGTCGCAGGACGCCGTTCGGGTTCTATACTGCACTACAACTGTTATACACCGATACCCAAAGCCTTAAGGTCTCCGTCATCACGGAAGGCCATTTTCACTTCATCGTCTGCAATAGAAAGACGGAGCTTACTGGATCTCTCTGCGCGCTGAGCTTCAAGGTTAATCAGGCCTGCTGCTACTAATTCGAGCGCCGCTGTGTGAATGTGACCGGGTCTGGTCATTGGGCGCTGACTTCCCATCTGCGTCCCTTTCAGGCCATTATTGAGAACTGCTGCTACGCCTGGAAGCGCTGCTGGAGCTCGAAGGCAGGCACGGTGTAATTCATCGAGGGTATCCCCGAAGGTTGTCTCGGCAAGACCTGTCCTTCGAATTCGCAGCAAAAGAGCTACCATGACAAGCTTGGACATCAAAGGCAGGCTTCGAAGGTGTTGTTGAATGGGATTAGTGGTTGCCTCGTTGATGGCCTTCTTGATTGTCGCAATAGTAACACGACCTGAACCTTTGGATTGCGTTTGACTGTCTCGCTTGCTTGGAGTTGCAGAATCACTAGGAGCATCGGCCTCGGCGAGCTCTACAGCTCGGCGGCAGATGTCAAGGGCTCTCCGGGCGTCACCACTGACTGCGGCAACCTTTCGGCTGGCGAACTGTATAGCGTCAGGATCTACGATATTCCCGGGGACTCCTTCTAGCCGTGACTGAATGATCTTCATCAGTTGTTCGTGATTGTAACCAGGGAACGTGATACGTGTTAGACCTAAGTTTTTGGTTAATATCACAGCAATGTGTCAGATTGAGATAATACCTAGTCGACTGCTGATCTTATTGCTGAGGGTTCTTTCAGGAAGATCCATGGTGTTTGCAACTGCAAGTACAATAAGACGGCTATGTCGCAAAGTGGGCCAGTTGAAGAAGTTGTACATGACGGCCTGATTCTTGGTGACTAGTTGGTCAAGCTCATCCATGAGTACAACGCAAGGGATTCGGCGAGGGCTAGGGTTGCTGAACTCTCGTTCCAGGTGATCAAGAGCCTGTGCTGGACTGGCTCTCTCCCCTTTAAGGGCTTCCCAGAGAAGAGTATAGGATTGGTGAGGGTCCGTGATCTTCATACCATTGATCTCCACGAATATGAAATCGTCCAGCTCATCAGAGCCTACAGCTTCTTCAAGCCTGGAGACGACCTCGCGGACCGTCGCTGTTTTTCCCGTTCCAGGTGTTCCAGAAATGTAAATACAGTTACCTATGCCATCGGAAATAGCTGCTTCAAGATGAGAATAAACCAAAGAAAATTCTCCTTCCCGACAAGGAAGACTGGTTGGGACCGAGGAGACATGCAGACGAGATCGTGCTATCTGGAAAGGTGAAGATTCAACTTGACTGGGCGACAGTTTGCGTGTGGCCAAAGGCGTAAACTCAAGTCTCTTGCTTGCACTCCTATAAGTAATTGTTAATAAGTATTGCCAGTGAGAGGGGCTTGCATCGCAAACCTTTTGACACGAGAGCCTGGTGTGGCTTGGCTCCTTCGTGAAGTTGGCGTAGCAGCTACCGAGCCCCGTCCTGTTTTGGTTGGTGTCTGCGGGATTTGAGCAGGATGGTAAGTATCATCAGAAGGTGATGGACTCCGAGCCTTTCGACGACGTCGTGTGATTTTTGTACCAGTCTTGACTCTATCCATCAAGGCAAACAAATCATTCTCACCCCCATATATTTCCTCCCATATAAACTCGTCTGTGTATGTAGCAGTGCGGGTATTGCAGCCTCGTCGACAGACAAAGACCTTACCGAAGTCTGGATCATTTCGAGGAACCTTACCCTGGGGGTATCTCGCAAGGAAACCATTTTGAGACATGATCTTAGCTTTGCCGTTGATTGATGCCAGGGGGTTGATATCCCATGATGGAGAGATATAAAGTTCATTCTATAACTTTTGATTAGTCTACATCCAACAGCGTCAAGGGGTTTCCAAAGCTGACTGGGTAGTAATCGGATCGTTTCTTGTCCCTACTTCGGATCTCCTTTTCACTCGAAAACCACATAAAGTTTGCTGCTTTCTCTCCCTCGCCGTCGTCTTCAACAAATTCGCAGATCAAGGCGATCCAGGCCTCATTAGAGCCATCAGCTTTGAGCATGACAGTGTCCCCAATTCTGCATTCAAATTGGCCAATCCTCGCCCCGACGATCCTGTCGCCTGTCACCTTCCTTCGTTTTCTATCGCTCTGTGTTCCATCACCTCGTTCGGTTGTTGGGGTCGAGTTGTAGACCCATTGCCATGATGGTTCTACATCCGCAAGCTCATCGTCAGATAGATCTTGAGGAACTTTAGACAGTTGGCGTTTTGTATTTTCTTCTGAATTGATGGGGGCCATTATTTTGTCGTTATCCGGTGCCAGGTGCTGTCACAGCGTTTCACGCGTCGCAGGAGACGCGACTGAAGTAAGGAACAAATAATTGGTTGCTATGGGCTATGCATATATCGGGGGGTTGTAGCCAAATACTATATCTTGAGCATTTAGGTGGGCTAGGTAAGGTAGTGGGGAAACTCTAACAACGGTAACCAGGCACCCCTCTTACCTACCTAGGTATGTATTGATACTGTGCCTTATATTCATGGTCGCATTATTGCTGCCTTTACGCAAAAAAAAAAAAAAAAAAAACCTAACAGACAGGTTTGAAAAGAGTTATAGAGTTGTAATCTACATCTTACTCTTCCACCTTAATAGCTACTAGAACTCTCAAGTAACACTCTGATATAAATAATCAATAGTACCTTTAATTTAAATAACTTCTTCTAACTCCGATTGATCAATACAATGCTATCCTTACTCTTATATACATTATACTAACCCAAACACCTCATGGAATCAAAGAGAAGCTTTAGGCTACGTGAGGTCCATACTATGCGTCTACTCCTAACGACTAACATTAATTAGACTTAGCCTACTATATATCATTACCCACGACGTGAGGTGGACAAACACCTGTGAGCTAAAAGCAAGTGCCATGCAGGATGCAGGATAGCAAACAAGAAGGAGCAACCATGCTTTGCCAATTAGGTGGGCAGTATCAGCTTTGCGCTCAAACAAATGTAATAAAATTGTTTTCTTCATCCCGAGGGTACCTACCTTACCTACCTTAGTACCTAAGGCAGTCGCCCGGCTGTGATTCACTGGGCTGTTTCCAATGCACCTCTTCTCCTTCCCACCCCCCTCCGCCTTCTCAACTCTCTCCAACGCAAGAATTTCCTATCGCTTTTAGTCACTTCAATATCTTCGGCCTGAGTCCCGGATAAAGATAAACATTATCTGCTCATTGCCTGCTCTTTTTTCTCCGTTCTCTCTTGAGTACAGGTGCTACGTGACGTTATGTATCAGGGCAGGGGAGGAGTCCCCTCGGGTAGAAGTGACCTCATGCCTCCAACTTCTCTCTCAAAGGCGCTCAAGTTTGCGTCGACGAAAAATGAGAGGTTGAAGACAGCGAAAAACATTTACCAAGGTAGAGAAGACAAGATCCGGCAAGCCGAGGATTCTGAACACCTTGGCCGTCCACCGCCAGGAAAAGATCTAGTACAGGTAAGGATACTCTCGAATTCACTCCTAAGCTTGCTTGACAGCATCTGACGAGACTTGAAGGCGAGCCTTGTACTTCCAGGGCAACACCTGCTACCTACTGCGTTGGATGAACCCGCGGCACTCGACGATATACGCAAAAAGTATCGAGTCTATATCATGCGGGATGTGCCAAACGTTCTTGAAATGCACTGCGATTCTATCCATCGCCTTCAGCAGGCGTTTGAAGCGGTGAACTGTAGAATTCGGGATATGCGTCTATCTAACGACAGTTCTCCCGCGCGCTTTCTTATACAGAGGCCAACTAAAGCGGCCGCCACTGACATGATTCAGTTGAAACTTGGAGCACGCCCATCCTTTCTTTCTAAAACCTCGAATCCTATCAGTAACGCTTCTTCAATGGATGAACATTTGCCAAGACTGGCGTCGGACCTGGCATCCTCGGGAGAAGGCCTGATGGCACTGAATAAGACTATGGGCTTGCGAGTCAGTTTCGGGCACGTTATCATTGCCAAGAGACCGAAAGGTACTGAAGATGAGATCACATTCGACCATTTCACCACACTTATGAACATGTATCCCAGTCGTGGAGGAGCCTCGATGGTAACCAGGTAAGCGGGGCAACATACTCAAATCGGATCACTATATCTGACACGCAATAGACTTGGAGACGCTCACGAGGCGGAGAAACTCTTGCAATATATCTCATGCCCAGAGGCAGGCATCTGTAAGAACATAGAGGACATGAGGCGAGGCTGCGAAGTGGTTGTGGTGGCCAATGGTCTGCAAATCAAGACTGAGGCCGACTACAATCCCCAACTTATGCAACTAGCAATGGTCCGCGCTACGAGGCCAGAGACCCGGGCACGTTGGAGTTGGACGACTGTTGCTCCTGACATGTACGTCAATTATTCGAAGAAGGAAAAATCCCACTTACTCATGTCTTGCACTTACAGGGAACACGATTGGAACATTCGAATGGATGCTTGGGACAAAGTGGACGTTCCAACGGAGTTAAGAGACCTTGCAAAGAGAATATCGGTTGTCTTCAAGCCAGACGAGGGCACCATTCTCCCTTTGCCAAATGTCAACACAAGTAAACTTGCGATCCCCGATGAGCAATTCACTGAAATTCAGGCAAGATCTTGGGCAATCATTCCATTCAAAGAATCCCCCTATGTCCTCAAGATCAACATCACCAAGACTCTAAAGGGATCTCGCACGATTGAGGAGCAAAATAGTACTTGGGGTGTTGAATTATACGCCCCCCACTGGGAGGAAAGTCTGAACTACTCCAGTGGTGGCCGAAAGGACTGGGGGGATGGGCTCGAGAATATTTGGGAGGAGGGTGATGATCTCCAGTCGAGGCTCGGATGCTTCTTGCGGACCATTATGGAGGTCCAAGCCCTCCTGAACAGAGTGCATGCTGGTACTGCCTTGTCATAGCAGGCACGCAAAGGCGATGCTGCGCCGCTTGGGGGATCACCGGATGATACCTACTAAACTGGCGTCTGGCTAATCTTAGTGGTGCCTAGAATGATGTGAAGTTTTCAATTCTGCCTTTCAGGCCTGTTGATCGCCTTGCCCTTGGCCAGCCATGATCTTTTGTCTCAAAACTGTTAGGGGTCATATTAGCCTTGCTCCTAGTAGAGGCTGCGTGCCCGAGAAAAGCATACCTTCTTCAATTGTTCGTGCATTTGTCTGCTTCCGTTGTACAATAACCTCGAGATCTTTCAGGTTATTTCCCAGCTCCTCAACCTTGCTCTCGTAGAACTTTTCGGCCGACTTGAGTTTCTGTATGGTGGTCAATCAGTGAACAGTTCCGAGCTTGCCAGGTTCACAAATACCTTTTCAACCAAGAATCCAGTGCCTACATCCACCAATACAGTATCGGCATCTGTGAGCTCACCACGAACGTAGAGTGAGTTGGTGAGAGGAACCAGTACAGAGTTGGATCCTGGAGCATGTCAGGTGCTGTTCAGAAAGCGAGACAGTGCGCTGAGTGGGAAGCGGCTAAGCAGGTGGATTATGTACCTTCGGGAGCGGCAGCGCGGCTTTTGACGCATTGGAGGCAGTCTTTAAACTTGTTCTGGGCGGCATGGAGTTGTGCGAACGACGTCGTCAAGTGCTCGAGCTCTTCATCAAGCTGCTTCTTGACTTGGGCAAGCTGCTGGGGCTCCAGCGTATCGAGGTTGACTATAGCGCAAGTAGAGTCAGCAAATGGATACTCAGAATGAGTTACTGCGTAGCTTTACTGGTTTCTTGTCTTCCAGCCATCCTTTCGGTGTATACTGAAGTGGCCGCGGACAGGTAGTCGTTGTCGTGAATTACTTCTACGTGCCTTTGAATGCCCCTCCAGGGTCTCGCTTGAGTAATAAAATGACGTGGGGTTGTTGAATTCTACTAACGGGGGTGCTATAGGCACTATCATTGATTTTGCCTGGACACCTCCTTGCTACTAAGTTACCTAAGGTAGTATCTAGTAGGTACTAACTAAGTACCTACTAAAGCTAGCTGCATTATGATCTTAGGCAGGTAGGTACTGAAGTAATTAGTGGCCTTCTCTTCCATCGTTTTACCCGATGCTTACATTTTAGTTGATTCTTTTCTCTTTTAACTTGTTTGATTTATCGATCTGTGTTGCTACGAACTGTGCTTTGTTTATTATACACCCGCCTCGAATGTAGTAGTTATGTGACACTAACTCAGGTCCATCCCTTACAGCTGATCCAACAAATTTGAGATGAATTCTGGCAGAGTGTCAAGCTTTACAGTTTCCTTGATCGAAAGTCGTCTGCATTGAACCTCGCAAGTTCCATTCTCTTTGTAAGATCTTCCCATGATAACCAAGACAGGAAACCCTACTATATCGGCATCTTTCATCTTCCAGACAAATGATCGCTGGCGATCATCGAGAACAACGTCCAAGCCATTACGCGAATTGTCGCCCGCGGCAAGCCAGTCGTAAATTCTCAGAGAGTCTTCGACTAGGTCTGGTGTAGGTATGATTGCAACCTCGAACGGCGCAATGGCTCGGGGCCAATTCAGTCCTTGCTCGTCCGCGAGAATCTCTGCAACAGCACCAAAGATTCTCGAAACGCCAACGCCATGACAGCCCATTTGTAAAGGAATACGACTCCCTGGGACCAATCCCTCTTCCGCAGCTGACGCCGAAATCCCCGAGCGTGGTAAAGTGACACAGGCATTGAGTGGTACTGAATAGCGAGTTCCAAGTTGGAACGTGTGGCCACACTCTAAAGCACGATAGATTTTTAATGCGCCATCTTCGCATCGAGGGCAGGCATCGCCATCAGTGATACGTGCCAAATTCAACCCACCACCAGAGGCTGTGCTGCCAATTGTTGAATACTCAACTTGGAATGGTTGAAGATCTTTGGGTAACAACGGTAACTGGTCGCGAACCCTTTCAAACACCGGTACGAGTCTTCCATCAACAACATTGATCACTTTTGTCGTTCCGCTCTCCAATGATACTCCCCAAAGTGGCAAAGGATCCTCAATGGTGGCATCCAGCTCAGGGACAGCTGATTTGACGGCATGAAGATTGAGACCGCTTTCTGCAGAGGTCCCCGATGGTCGAGGATACCAAGCATTGATCAAGGTTTTTCGGTCCTTGGAGATGCCTCGCCAAACACGGAAGTCAGAAGCTGGAGGGCTCTCCGAACCATCATGTGCCAGAGAGGAGGGTCGGAGAGCAGCGACTTCGTCGTTAGCAGTATAGCCACAAGAGTCACAATTTACCACGGTATCTTCTCCGACAGAAGTTGGCAAATGATATTCATGGCTCAAGTCACCGCCCATATCACCAGAGCTTGCCTCAGCCACAAGATATGGGAGTTTTAGCTCATCAAAGAAGGCGCGGTATGCTGCAGACACCTGACGATAGGTCTCCACAGCCTCAAGTGTTGTGAGATCGAAAGTGTAGAGATCCTTCATCAGGAACTCCCGTGAGCGCAGAAGACCGTGGCGAGGGCGACGCTCATCGCGGTATTTTCGGGCTGGGAAACGTCAGTAGGTCTAGCATCAATGTTAAAGATAGAAATGCGAACTGATCTGGTAAAGTCGGATTGGGAGGTCCTTGTATGAATTGACGATTCCGGCGACAAGCGTGGTGATCTCCTCCTCGTGTGTGGGCGACAAAATCAGCGGAGTATCTTTACGATCTTTGAGTCGGAAAAGCTGAATGAGTCAGCCCATACCGCCTCATCAAAACTCCAGGCTCTTACCTCCGGCGCAACAGATTCAAGACGATCACTCTTTCGCCACAGTTCTTCTGATGAAATGGTTGACAGAGATAATCTTGATGCACCTACGGATGAAGTTTTAATGACATATGCTAAATTGCTGGCATCGTACTGACCAACTGAGTGCATATGTTTATCAATCAACTTTTCTATCTTATCCTGAACACGGAGGCCCAGAGGAAGAAGCTGAAAAATACCAGAGTGAGCCTGCTGATGCATTAACACCCAAGTCATGATTTGGCGACTCGGGCTAAGCTACCGACCTGGCGGAGGAAACCACCGCGAACAAGTTTTCCATGGCCAACTGGAATTTGATTAGCTCATAGGAGATTCAATGGAAACATAATTAACTCACACTCATCTTCATTAACAGTGATACCCCCGGTCGGCACCCATATTGTCGACAGGGTAGACCGTTGCGAGTCGGCTTTTGCTAGACTTGTGACTGACAAGGCGCGCAGCTGGATACCACAGGGGCCTCTTTGGATAAGAGAGCCACCTATACGAGCGATCCTTTTTCCTATCATGATTTTGAAAACTGAGACGACAAGAGGCCTCAACACATACAACTTTTATGAGATCAGGTCCTCTTTTAATAGTAATTCAACAATCGGAAGACCCTCTGTCTAATTGCTATCATGTTAGTCATCCTGCATTAGCGCCCGTAGACGCGCTAGACGCCCGGAAGGTGGAGGTGGGGCACACGGGAAAATGTCACGCTAAAAAAAATAATAAAAAAAGTTGGAGATTTCTGAGAGCCATTTCCATTTAAGAGATTCCATCTGAGAGCTTCAATCGGCAAACCGGCTTTGACAACATGGCGAAGCCTTCTAAGAAAACGAAAGGCAAAGGCCCTCGCAGCTCTTCGAAGGGCCCAAACTTCGACAATAGTGCGCTGGATAATCTGACGTCTACAATCGACAAAAAGCTTGGCAAACGAAAGCAACCTCCAACCAAGTCTGACAGCGAACAACATCAAAAGAGACAGCGAAATTCCGAGGGCTCATCTGGTGAGAAGAGCGGAAAGATCGACGAAAAGACTCTATTAGAAGAGATTAAGGCCCTTGGTGGCGATGAGAGTGACCTGGCGCTTATTCAAGATGTTGATTCTGACGACGAAGAGTACACTCAGGGCCCTAAGGATTCTAGAGCTGTCGATAAGAGCCTTAAGGATGAGTTGGCCGCTTTCTCCAAACAACTTGGATTTGCAGAGGTTGAAATGAGCGAAGCCAGCGACCAAGAGGATGAGGAAGAGGAAGAGGACGACGATGCTGAAGATAATAAAGTTGAGGGGGTTGATGACGACGATAGTGAACAAGAACAGGCCGTGGCACCCAAGGAACCCACCCAAAAGAAAGGCAACATGGTAGGTTGAACGATTTCCAAGGTGGGTTTTCTGACCGCTAACAGTAAGACAGGCCTTTGAGCCTCGAGCAGACTGGCATGATTCTGAGCTACGCAAACTTCCTGCACCGACTACTGATGAGCCAACTCCGCCAAGAGCCGCTCTGGATGCTCTGAAACAGCACGCTCAGGCACTTCTGGAGGAGGACGCAACCAAATACAGAACTAGCGTCTTTGCTCAATCTTCTCACAAGTTCTTGTCAACAATCATGACTTCAGGTACACTTAGCGATAAGGTGTCTGCTCTCACTCTTGCCGTTCAAGAGTCTCCGGTTCATAACATCAGGGCTTTTGATGCTCTTATGAGCCTGGCCTCCAAGAAAAGTCGAGGACAGGCCCTTGGTGCCATTGGCGCGCTGGTTGATTTGCTTGGCCCAGGCACATTGCTCCCTGCTGACCGCCGTCTTCGAGCTTTCTACGATCAGCCAGGGCTTGTTGGAACTTTGCAGCGAAATCCTGGAAAGCCTTGGGCCCCTGGTAACGCATTGCCTGGTAAGATCACGCCCGCCCACTTGATTGCTTGGATATACGAGGATTGGCTGAAGGCGACTTACTTTCGACTCATTCAACTGCTCGAATCATGGTGCTCAGATGAGATTGAGTATTCACGTACCCGAGCACTCGATTTCGTCTATGGCCTCCTCAAGGAGAAGCCTGAGCAAGAATCCAACCTCCTCAGATTGCTTGTGAACAAGTTGGGTGACCGAGATCGTAAAATCTCTTCTCGAGCGTCGTACCTCATTCTCCAGCTGCAGAATTCACATCCTGGAATGAAACCTATCATTGTCCGGACTATTGAACAGGATATCCTTCTGCATCCATCTCAGGATCACCGATCAAAGTATTATGCTATCAACACCTTGAACCAGACAATACTTAGCAACAAGGAGCCTTCATTAGCTGAGGCCCTGATGCGAATTTACTTTGACCTTTTTACTATCATTTTAAAGACTGGAAGTCTAGGCATCACTGCGCCAACGGACTCGAAGCCAGGCAAAGATGGCGATAACAAAGGTGACGTTAAACGGAATACTGGACGACGACCTCAAAGGCCGCGAGGCGGTAAGCCAGCAAAGCCCTCAGCTTCTGAGCCTGAGACTGAGGCTGCCGATAAGCTTGTATCTGCCATCTTGACTGGAGTCAACCGCGCAGCTCCATTCATGGTTGGCAACGATGCTATGTATGTGTGCTTCTGTTTCTTTCAGCATAACTTGTCGTACACGTAAAACTAACACAGCAACAGCATGGAATCTCACCTAGACACACTCTTCAAGATTGCCCATTCAGGCAACTTCAACACTGGAATCCAGGCACTTCTCTTGATCCAACAAATATCTTCATCGAGAAGTCTTGCAAACGACAGGTTTTATAGGACCTTGTACGAGTCCCTGCTTGATCCTCGACTGGTGAACTCCTCAAAGCAGGCCCTTTACTTGAACCTTCTTCTGCGCGCGCTCAAAAACGATGTTGATAGTCGCCGAGTCAAGGCCTTTGCCAAGCGTATGCTCCAGATTTCTGGTCTTCATCAACCCTCATTTACATGTGGTCTTCTCTATCTTGTCGGGCACCTACGCGAGAGTTTCCCTGATCTTTCGACTTTATTGGAAGAGCCTGAGGAGTCCATCTTTGACGATGAGCCCGCAAATGAGAAGCAACGATACGATGGCCGGAAGAGAGATCCCGAGTACAGCAACGCCAACCGTAGCTGCTTGTGGGAGATGGTATGTTACAGTTTGTTGTCTCAACTCAGTGCCATCATACTGACTATTTTCAGATTCCTCTTCAGTGTCACTACCATCCGTCGGTTACAGTCTATGCGATGTCGATATTGGAGCGCAATAAGAAGTCATTGAAGCCGGACCTTGATAGTCATTCACTCATTCGCTTCTTGGACAAGTTCGTCTACCGAAACGCCAAGGCCACCGATTCAGCCAAGGGTGTTTCCATCATGCAGCCTCTACGGGCTACCAAGGACGCTGGCGACATCTGGCTCGGCAGCCGTGGAGCTGGAGGTGCCGTGTCGTCTGTGAACTCATCCGCATTCTGGAGGAAGAAAGCGGAAGATGTTCCTGCAGAGGACATCTTCTTCCACCAGTATTTCCAGCAGGTTGACAAGGAGGGCAAGGAGACTAAGAATGCTGCAGGAAACGTTGAATTTGACGATGAGCAAGAAGACGAAGTTTGGAAGGCACTGGTGTCTACACAACCTGGCGTTGACCCTGATGACGACGGCTCTGACATGGGCTTCGACCTCGACGACTCGGAAATGGCATCGGACGATGACTCGCAAGCATTGTCCTTGGATGGTGAGCTGGGCGAGGATGACGACGACGACATGAGTGTGGATATCGAGGGGTCCGATGAGGAGATGGGTGGTGCTTTAATAAGCGAGGATGAGGAGGGATTCGAGGTCAAGGAGGCAGCAAGCGAGAAGACGAAGTCGAAGCGCAGAAAGCTCAAGGATCTTCCCATGTTCGCATCAGTGGACGATTATGCCGAGCTCTTGGCAGGAGAGGAGGATATGTAGGGGAGCTTATCAATTGTGAGAACATGATGAAGCTGAACCCATGATTTAATATCTTGGCGGTACAAAACATATGTTGGTGCAGGAGTCAAAAAGCCACATCTGAAAATACGCACACAGGCATGTTAGACAATATGCCACATAAAATACATCTCTCGTTGTTTATCCCAGTCAGGTATCGAACCACTCAAGCTCATCATTCTTGGTGAAAATTGCTCTGTAGGTCTTTCCGCCACTTGAATCCTCGCGCTCCTCGGTGTGAATGCTATGGAGCTTGGGGGGCTCATCACCACCGCCAATGAAGACACGGAAGTGAATATAAGATGGGCCTGAAGGGTCAGGCAAAGCGGGAATGCGAAGCTTGCCGAACAAATGAATACCGTAGGCTGAGGTAGCGACACGAACAGCTTCGAAGTCGTCAGCGCTGAAACCGACAAGGTCTTGGTCTGAGAGGTGTTCCTATATCTTATAAGCCATGGTGAACCGAGACAGATTCGATTGAACTTACAGCAGCTGCAAAGTACTCTGGTTCGTGCTCTAAGAGGGGGAGGTTAGCTTTAGATCCAATCAGAGGTAGGCTCATATCGACTCACTATTGTAGTCGTGGCGGAGATGAACAAGAGTCTTCTTGAGCTCGGGGAGGATCTGTTCAAAGGCTGTAATGGAGTCCTCCTTGGGAGGGTGGACAGGGCCCAGATCGACAGTTTCAGCAGTCGCCTGGATCAAAGAGTTAATATCAAGTTTGCCAACCAAGTTCGAAAATCTCACCATTGTGAGCAAGGTGCCTCGTGGGTTCTAAGTGATTTGAAAATGGATAGTGAGTGAGGAACTCGATGACAACGGTAAACGGAGATGCACACACTTTAAATACTGCCTACGGTAGGTATCAAGAGAAGAGTAGTACCTGACCAGGTTACATGTACAAGGAATAAAACGCCCAAGGAAGCACGCATGTCGTCAGCGGCCTTTGATCGTCTCCTACAAATCATGTCTCACAAGCTCGTCGAGCTACTCTGGTTGGATGAGACTCACGTCACAGGTGCTAGGGGTCCCAGTACATGGCTGGCAGTTGGGACGTCTCCCCTCGATTTTCAGGGTCGTGCCAACTTGGCGCATTTCAGCAGGTTAACCTACTAACCTACCTTAGGTAACTACCTACTGTAAGGTACCTAACTACCTACTATAGGTAAGTACCTACTAACAAGTCACTCTGTACGGATATCCGTACACCTTTCCATGCCGCCGTTCCATGGACGTTAGGTGGGTAGGTACTGACCCAGGAACAACGTTAGGTATCGTTTAAGTGCATAAACGCCGAGGCCTACCCTCCTATCCGAGGCAAAGCGGAAACGGCGATAATCAAGACAACCTTAAATCTAATCAAAAGCCGAGGCCGCGCATTTCTCAAGTTCTACTTCTGTTTTTTAATATTATTTTTTTCTGTCTTTAATTTCGCCTTTGTTTCGTTAACAGAGTTCACTCTCTAGAACAACAAATTCGCTATGTTTTCTAAGCAAGTTGGTCACAATGGACGTCTTGCAGCGCAAGCTTGCAAACGGTTTACTCGTCCTACGCAGTCCCGCAGTTATTCGACTGGAGGTGTGCCGCCTGCGCCCCTCAAAGCACTTATACCCGCAATATATACTGACAAATCTGACTTATAGCAGCCACGGCAGCCGCTGGTGGTGCTTTCAAGAGAGCAGCAGGTATGTTGCTCGCTGGCGTAGGCGCAAGCACAGCAGGCGGTTTTGGGACATGGTACACGATGCACTCGAACGGCATGGGCTTCCACTCGGACGAAGAGAGCCTGCGGCGATTCGTCGCTAACCACGAAGAGGCGAAGATGGTGGAAGAGACGATCAACAAACACCCGCTCGTTGCAGAGCTCCGCGCCAACCCCGAACTCACCGAATCGCGGCCGCACATGAAAATGCCCGGATCGTACCGAAGTCGGAGCCTGACAGGAGGAGCGCTCATCGGCGAGGGGAAAATGCCAGTACCACCGTACGCCTGGATGGCGCCCAAGGGCAAACAGCTTGTGTCTATAGCATATGTCGGTGACGACTTGTGCGGCCATCCTGGTATTGTACATGGTGGTTTCCTGGCGACTATGCTGGATGAGGGTCTCGGACGTTGCTCGTTCGGTGCGCTGCCCCATAACATTGCAGTTACAGCAAACCTCAATGTCGACTATCGCAAACCCACACCAGCGGGAAGCTTTCTGGTTCTTCGAGCGGAGACATACAAGGTGGAAGGCCGCAAGGCCTGGGTTAGGGGCCATATCGAATTACTGGCCGAGCCTGGCGAGAAGCCGACGATAGTGGCCGAAGCGCAAGCACTATTCATCTCGCCCAAGTATGCTGCGGTAAGTCATATCGTGTGGTACCGATATTCTGGAGATGTTCTAATGCGCCTTATAGATGATGCCTAAAATTGGTTAAACGAATAGATGACACGTGTTAAGACAACTTTTTCTTTCTTTGAGCGAGCGACGGGAGTGACAGGTGCATTTTATATAAGGTACCTAGGTTGTGTTGCGGTAGACGAGGAACCTCGCAGTCGGCAGGTGAAATGATGGACGACAGAGCATTTTACAGCTCATTCTAATTACACATAGAGCGTTTCCTTTGGGAAACTCGATAGAGCGTGGCGTATCGATTTATCTGCCATGTATATACATAGAAATAACATAAAATTCCCCATTTAAAGTTGTTTTTTATTCTTTTCCCTTTTCGCGGGGCCGACTCCCGGCGCATCGGACAGACACCGTGGAGTCGCTGGACCCGCGCCGGCCACTTAACGAATAGGCTTGTATGGGACGGGGAAAGGCCTCTGATGTCGCCATCCTCAATAGGAGTTCTCATAGGCTGATTATACTCTCATAAAGGTGGATCTCCGGGGAGTCTGTAGCAGTGGCTTCTGCCGCCCGATGGCCCGATCACGACATCGCCAGGGCAAGTTGCGGGCAATTACTACATCACATAGGGAGGTTCCTGGAGCGAATCATGTAGGCGTATAGCTAGAAAGATGGTATAAAATTTTATCATCTACCTAGGTCGTGAGGTCGCAATTGGAGTCAGAAATCGCTATTATTGGGTTGGTACTTAGGTTCAGGTCGATTTGGTACTCTACCTTAGGAAGGTACTCCGTAATATCTACATTAGTAGACTGCCATTTTCACCCTCCACCTATTGGAAACTCTTCTTTTTTTTTTCCTTCTTTTCTTCACTGTCTAAAACCAATCTCAACATATCTTGCTTGCACAATGGCTACGTAAGTAAAAAAACAAACCGCTCATCTCGTACACTGCTTGTCCTCGCTGTGCCTACTATCTGGCTTCTGAATCTTCTCTCCAAGTCTCCAAATCCATTCATTACCCCGCCATCCATACTTCGCTCTACATCCCACTTCAACACCCGAGGTATCGCTAACTAATGACGCGCTTCACAGCAACATCACCTGGCACCCTTCCTTATCACGCAAGGAGCGCAACGAGACCCGTGGCCAGCGCGGTCTCACCATCTGGCTGACCGGTCTCTCTGCTTCTGGCAAGTCCACTGTCGCCACTGCGCTTGAGCAGCATCTCCTTCACCTCGGCGTCGCTGCCTACCGTCTCGACGGCGACAATGTCCGCTTCGGACTGAACAAGGACCTTGGCTTCTCCGAGGCTGACCGAAACGAGAACATTCGCCGCATCTCCGAAGTCGCCAAGCTCTTCGCGGACTCATCGACCATCGCCATTACCTCTTTTATCTCTCCCTACCGAGCGGATCGCAAGGTCGCCCGTGATCTGCACGAGCAGGCCACACGGGGCGGCGATGAGCCAATTCCCTTTGTCGAAGTCTACGTTGATGTGCCCCTCGAAGTTGCCGAGCAGCGTGATCCCAAAGGTCTTTACAAGAAGGCTCGCGCTGGTGAGATCAAGGATTTCACCGGCATTTCTGCTCCGTACGAGGAGCCTGAGAACGCCGAGATCACTATCAAGACTCACGAGAACTCAGTCGAGGAGTGTGTTGCTCAGATTGTTCAGTGGCTCAATGAGAAGGGTTATCTCAACAAGAAATAGGCACAAAATTCATAATTGTGTTTCGCAATTAAAAAGAGGTAGATCGGATATTACTGCCATACGACACCGGCCGTCGTCACTCAGAGGCATAATGATAGGGTAGAATATAGGCGTTTCTTGCATGCAGGCGACTTGTTCTATCGTTCTTCTTTCTCAGCTTGTCTTCCTTTCGCCAACCTTCCAGCCGCGCCAATCGCTAAGGAAACTCGATCTCGTAGTATACGTATGCCGTGTATTCGTGTCCCTCGCCAGTCTGAAAACCAGCGGCTGCCATCTCCGAGCTCAGTGCAGCGTCGTCCTTGGTAATCTTGCCTCGCTTGTCCCGTCCAAATGCATTGCCGCCCAGGAACGAGTAGTTTGAGTCCAGCGCAGCCTTGACCTTGGGTGCCAGCTTGGATGTAGTCTGCGAGTGTGATCAGTGTGTGAATTGGGACGCATTCGATAGGCTCACCTTGACTAGGACCGATACGTAATCTAGAGGCAGACCGTAGCGAAGAACTGCCTCAACAAAGACCCTTAATGTCATAACATGTATCCAGATCATGACACTTTCACTCCATCCCGTACGTCCCATGCGCAGAGCCTCGCCACAAACCTTGCGCTCTTCATTAGTGACTCGATCGAGCTCCCTTTGCTCTTCTTGTCGACCACCTTCAACGTACTTGTACTGACGGGGCGTCCACTTCTGTTCTCGGCACTTGGCGAGAAATTCGGCGCTATGCTTCTTAAATGTCGCCACAGCAAAGAGAACAAACTCGTCATCCTTGGCCACCTCGATAGCCGAGCGAGGCACAACCATGGGTGATATTGTCTCATACTCCTTAATGAAATCCTTCTTTGCATTGCCAGGAACAACAATGAGGTGTGTCTCAATGTACTCAGAATCCTGCACAAGAAGTTTCGGGTCCACAATGGGGGTCAAGGACTTGGTAGAAAGATTGCCGCTGATTGAGACTGTCAATGATCTGAGGATCGTATTTTGATCAGCGGAAAATACTCACGTTTGGCGGCGCTGCAAAGCCGCAAGGTTTGTCTTGACAGAGTTATACTGATTAAACTTTGTCTTAACGTCGGTATCAACGTTAGCTAATTCCTGAGGACGATGTTAGTTGGAGGCTAGGACTGAGGTTGGTGGATCAACGCGCCTTTTGCAAGGTGCTAATAAGCTCTGCAAGGGACTTGTCGGCTCGATATCGGATTTTGTTCCAGCTGAAAGTGCTCACGTATTGATCAGTGGGTTCTGATGTGAGTGATTAGCGACTATCCGGTCTCAAAACAAGTGTACGCGACTGACTATCGTTGACCATCTTATACTGGGCGATACGATCTTCGTCACCCTCGAGCACATTCTTCAGAGAATCGGCGACCTTGGACACAACAGCCTGGCATGACGCCTCGAGCTTGGTAAGCTCATCTGCCTGTTGCACCAGGGCATCCAGAGTGCCGATCTTGAAATCGGGGATGTTGAAAGGCAGAACGGACCCATTGTCGGAAGAGATGGTCCCGCGCAATGATGATATGGCATCATCGCGATCGCTCGAGTCAAAGACGCCCTGGGGCAAAGATAGGAATGCGTATTTCGTCGACATTATAGAAAGCTCAAGCTACAAGATATTCGATGGATGAATTATGTCGAGAATATCTGCAAGATAGACTGCCGTTTTGATGAGTGTGACACCAGCGAAGAACGCGGGCAGCTCCACACGGTGAAAGCTATGGCTTTAATCGCGAGTCAAGCCCACAGGTTCATCGATCGATAAATGGCTCGCTCTCCGTTGAAGTCTTGCTGTTGAAACGGATAGAACGAGGGCGAGGGCGAGGGCGAGGGCGAGGGTCGTATCGCGGTACGTTGCGTTTATAGGGCGAGAGTGTTGCTGGAGTTGCTAGCACTACAATACCCAATACAAGGCAGTGGGAGCTTCCATGAATAAGGTAGCTTACTACTCCGTAGCAGTTGCCCTTTGGGATCAGGAGTCAGTTGTGGATCTGTGGCTAGTGAGGTTAGGTATGACGACTGCTTGTGGCTGCCCGCCTCGATAGTCTCATAGCCTGATCGAAAGTCCCTGACATAGAGTAACCACTTCACTTGGTACTAACGTTATTCACGATCGTCAGTTAATATATCACATCACTTATGTATAAGACCCGAAGGTCATTGTCAGCAACACCCAGAGTATATCGCACTAGAGAGTACCTAGGTCTAGGTCAAGACAAGAAGACAAGGTGGTCGCGAATTATTGAGTGTAACTGCAGCCGCATCTGATGTTCATCGGGTCCCCACTACTGGACGACCTTTGATCACGGGGGCTGTAGACTGCCTACAAGCCCAGCGCAGACCAAGATAGGTGAATCCAGCCACTAACACGGAATTCGAGCTGCAACAGCACCACAAACCTCGATATAAGAACCATCAACTTGCGCATCATCGAATTCGCATGAGCCCTGCACAGATGACTTTTACCCGAAAAGTTCACTGTAAGATCACTACTGAGGTCAATAGCGTATTATGACCCAGCCTCATCCAGACGTCATGGTCTCAGAAGGACGTACGTGTTGTTCGAAACAATTTGTCGAATGTAGCAAATGTATAGGCTCACAGGCAATGCACAGCGCCTCGACACGCCATTTTGCCCGATTCGACTATCCTCACTCCCGACACTACTCATGCCCCAGGTCCAAGCCCAGGTGCCTCATCCAGTACAGCATCGACACCTGGACAAAGAGCCACCAGATCAGATTGGCAAGTAGGCAATGCCTTATTTGATCTCCAGATGAAGCCATTCCAGGCTCCAGATCATGGAATAACTGTTTCATCTAACCCTGGTCCCCCACAAGAGGACAAAGTGCCGGCTGCTAGCCTCAACCCATATCGCGATGGTCGTATCAGGACCGCGGTGCCAAGCAAGCTTAAGGGCAGGACGAACATGAAGCAAGGTAACTTCAGTGTTATGCATATGCACATCCAGAAGCCGCAAATAACGGAGCGCGACCTTGCGGCCAAGCTTACAAGTGAACGAACTGCTGCTGCTGCCAAACTTGCAAGTGCTCAAGGGTATCGCTATCCAAGGAGACCGCGGCCACCACACACAGCGGCTGCTCGGAATCTTCCACAATCTCTCTCAAATCTCCATTCAGTAACTGCAGATATTCACGGGCCAGTTGCTCAGCCTCCACCCCTCGGAACTGTTATGCCATATGAAGAGCGGCGAGCAGAGACGGGATCTGCACAAGCCAGCGCAAGGCTTGAAGAGAATCCATTTACGGTATCAGATAGTATGGAAAATATTGAAACAGAAATTCTAGCAGAATCAACTAAAGGAGACGTCACACCCGGGGTCGACCATGAACAAGAAGACGCTCCATTTATAGATGCGAACTCGGCACAGGACGTCAGCATGAACCCGTCGAACGAAAATGCCACGCCAGCAGATCCCACACAGGAAGCTAACGGAGAACAGCCCGCCATTACGAAGCTCCTGACAACAACTCTTCCACCGGAAGAGGTCAGAGCAGAGCAATATCGACTTCTTGAACTCTTACGAAAGCTGCACCCAAGTACAGTCGTAGAAACGCTTTGCGGTGCCCTTGCTCAGTTCGGCGGTGCCACTCGGCGGTTTCCATCTCCTGATGGGGAGTCCTCTGAGAGTGGCTCGAAGAAAAGCTCGGGCGATCTCTTTATTTCGTGGATTTCGGAAATCTTCCCTCCAAACTTTACTGAAAACAGCACTACCAAAAGGCCATCCAAACCCTCAACAGGGAGACCACGAGGTAGGCCAAAGGGGAGTACGAAAAGGAGAGTAGACGCAGATTTACGTCCTAAGCGTACTGCCTTCGTTCCCCTGGCTATGAGGCCCAATGAAACGGATCGTACGCAGCGTTCGACACTTGTCAAATGCTCGAATGCACCACCAGAGTCTGTTGTAAATAATACACGCTTAGATATGCCTCTACCGTGTGCTTCTACCAACCAAAGCTCGAGTAAGCTACTTCCCCGTGTTACGAAGGGCCATATTCCTATAGGAGCCGCTCCCTCAATTACCCCTAGATTGATCAATGTTTCAGGGGAAGACCAAAGAACCACCTCGGGTCCATCGATGACACCCGCCGAATCAATTGGCAAATCTACACTGATCGTGCCAAATTCTTCGGTTACAACGTCAAAACGCACGAAGAGTACGGGCAGGCCTCGTGGTCGGCCTAAGGGGTCAAGGAACAAGCCCAGGCTACTGCCTGCCAAGCCTGCTTCTTCCTCGTTCAACTCATCGGACTCTCATTTTAGGGAGTCAAGGCCTCAATCTCATGAGCCAACCACGAGGGAAAGCATGTATAACTCCCTGATATCCACGCCTGATTCAAGCTATGTGACCGAGACAGCCAGTGCTCTTCGAACCACATTTTCTCTCCCAGAGGTGCCCGATCCTACTGAAAAAGCGGCCAGCATAATGCAAGGTGGCGCAACTCGCTCGCCTGGTTGCACGCAAGGGAACAAAACACGAACAGCCGTTGGCAGTTCTGTTATCATACAGGGACTTCAGGGGCCACCCAGCCACCACCAGGACACTGACCTAGTTTCTTCAAAAAAGAGAAAGAGTTCACAAGAAGGTCCCTGTACCAACACTCGAGTGATCGATCTCCCCCAAAAATCCCCCAGGACCGCGGGGTTAGTCACCAATCCACCTCACGAGAAACAAGTCAAGCGTCTTCGTGTGTCTCAGGAGACAGATCCAAGAAACCTTGGCACTAGCGAAAGATATTCACAATCAGCCGATGCAGAGGCTTTAGCTTTTCGTTCAAGTGCCACTACAAGACACGCATCGTCTATATCGGGCACATTCGCCACCGGGGTACAGGCAATTGGGATTGGGGATAGTTTGAGCCAGCAAGTGCCGCAAAGCCCATCTCATTTGTACCAGCAGGATCAAGGCGTCCAAGTTCAACGCGAGCATCAGCCTCGGCATCATTCATCACAGGATTTGAGATCCGAACAGTCGATCCCTCCAACGAGTCTATTCTCTCCAACGAATACTCAGCCACATAACCGTGACCTCGTGGCTCCGGAGGATGTTCCCCGAAAAGTAACCGTGGTGGATTTGTACCAACGCCAGCAACGACAGCAACGACAGTTGTCGAATCAATTAGACTATTCCGCTGCATGCCCTTTTCCCCCGACAGTAGGCTCTCATCAGCAAGCTCAAAGGCTTGACAGTCAACCCCTAGTTCCTCGACACAGGCAACAGGGCCTCCGTCGTTCGACTGGGACAAAACCCTTGGCAAATATGGACCATTTTGAGTCGCATCACCGCTTAGAAGAGCCGGCACAAATCGCAAGTGTGGACAAAACACTCTCCAAGCCTCCTAAAACTGCATTGGCGCCTATAGCAGACATGTCTTGAGTTCCCAGCTTTGAGAGGTAGAGCTACGTCCGAACGTACCATCACAGCAACTCAGAAGCGATCCATGCTTTGGCAGCACACTAGCCGAAATTCAGATACGTAGCCAAGTATTTTGCACTATGAAGAGTGAGAATATGAAAAGAGATCAAGGAGCAGATGTGGGTGGCCCAAGTCGACTGATTCCATGTGATTGGACCTCTTCTGCTCTTGGGCGGCAGGACAGCTCATGTATACACGTCCCTACACATCATGAAACGGACACCGGAATGTTTGCACAAGAGGGCGAACGTAAGGTGAGTATTACTTGGGTGGATACTAAGCAAAGAAAACTATGTATTTAAGCACCGGAGGCATCATTGGAGGAAAACCTGGGTTTCCGGTTTGGCTAAAACATTATGTTTTTGTTCGTGGATTTCGTATCGCTCATAGGCAAGATCACACGGAAAGACAAAACCGCGCCACACAGGCTGGTGGTTGATCTGATGCTCAGATGATCGTATCCTTTCTCTTTTTGGCATGTTTAGAATAAACTCCCCACCTCCTATCAAAGTAGAAGCTTCTTGGATAATGAATATACTGCTATTTGGATGAATAAAAAGCCACGCCAACTTGGCGCTCTGAGGCTAGTGCACACAGTGGAATGGGGAAGTCCATTTCACTATTTAGGGAAACGAGAGCCTTTTGAGCCTTCAAGACACTCGGCCTAGAACTTAGAGTGGGAAAGTGGTGAAATATAAATGAAAATATAATGTCGTATAGACAATCGGTATCAATATGTATAGCCAGTGCTCCCATCCAGTACCACCTTCGGCAACGCAGTAGCCTAGCCCTTTTCTCCGCAACCGATAAAAAAACGCCGTTCAAATGCTCAAAACCCCGTTCTTTGACTCATGCATGTACCCAGGTAAAACGACAAGCAGAAGTAATGGTAAGACTTCTCAACACGCTCGCCAACAGCAACAAACAAACGAAGAATGCCTAAGATATAGTGAAACTGCTGCCGTTTAATCCGCATCGTCATCAGTGACACCAACAGGAGGCCGCACAGAATCGGGAATGCTGCGGCCGTACCACCATTCGTCCTCTTCTACCAGTCCATCTTCACTGATCAAATCCAGCATGACCTGTTGGTTGCGTTTGATATCCTGTGGACGCTCGACAACCCGACGCTGAAGGATCAAGGCTTCGGCTGTTGTGAGCCATATTTGTTGCAGTACGGGAAGGTCGCTGAGTAATGCCTGAGCCTGTTGCGAAGTAAGAGGTGACATTGGAGCCCCAGCAGATAAGCTCGTGTTGAAGACAAGATTGGTCTCCCAATCCATATTCCCATCTATTGAGCCAGAACTCCGGACCTTGTTCAATACAGTACCAGACGATCGAGCTTCACTAGTGGATTTTTTGCGTCCGAAAAGACCTCGTTTCGGTTTCGATGTTGACTGTTCAGAAGGTGGCGCCTCTTTCGTGAGAGCATTGAACCATGTGTCAACAGCACCACGCCTGCTGTTGTAGCCCTTGATTTCCCATAGCCTTTCCACTTGTCTGAGTCCACCAATGCACAAAATTGCAACATGCATATCGTCGGACGGTTTCTCCCGAATATAACCACGAAGTGATCGCTCGACTCTACCAACATATGTCGGTGGTCGGAGTCTCCGACAGAACGATGATATTACAAGGGGAAAGACTTCGTGAACCCTTAATAAGGTTTGGTCGTCGTACATGCTCATGATTTCAGCTTCAATAGGGTTCAAAGTGTAAGGTTCCCTTCTCAATCCTTTTCCTCCATTCTCAGCCATACGCTTTAGGTACAATTTCCGGTACGTCTCGAAGAAGTGGAATATGGTAAATAGAAGAGGTATTAGGCGTCGTCGCATACGCTCGTTCTGAGGTGCAAATGCAAGTCGTTGAGCTTCAGTCTGGCGAAGGAAGATATCTTTTGTGATCCATTCACACATTAGAAAGGCTAGCTTGGCAGCGACGTGCAATCGATGCCATATCCCGCATAAATGTTGGAAGTTGATCTCGCTCGGGTCTGTGATGGGATAGAGGCGGGAGGCGTAAACGGGAATATGATTTTCGAGATGATATCTAGCGATAGTATTTTCGTTGAAAGTGACGAGAGTATGCCACGATTTGGAGGCAAGTCGGAGGTTCAGGACGTCGGTTAGTGGGAGGGCAGAAATGATTTGAATCTGTAATTCGTTGGGAAGTCCTAGGAAGAGCTGATCGAAGCTAGCACTAACATCACCGGTCAGTAAAGAGGAAGAATAAATATTATGCCAGAAGAGCATTACCTTTTTTGCGGCGTCTCAACAGACACTCGAGGCGCATGACCAGACGGGACATTTGATTTAGAGTGGAGGATCGAGACCTTGGAGCGAAGGCCGAAAAACCTTGACTTATCACGCTTCTGGTCAAGGGGCCTTAAAGGTTCAACATCGGCGGTTTTCGTTTCTCGTAGGGGAAGAATAAATCTCGAGGGCGACGTGGAGGCATCAAGATTATCTCGAGTCGGAGGAGGTTGGTGCTGATGTTGGTGTGCATTGAGCTGGCTTAACTTTTCGAAGTAGCGCTCAGAAGCAAATTCAGTGATATGTGGTGGATCCATAGCCATCGTCCGCGCTTGATGATGAGCCATGGTGATGGGCGTCGAAGAGAAAACGACCGACGTTCGACGCTATCGATGAGAGGGCGCAAGGGCGTGACGTATTAGAAAGGACGGTGTCGCCTTTGCTGAGCAGACCTAAATGGCTACAGACGTCCGTCTCTATTGCGCACTGAATGAGAATATACTCGACATGGCGAGAGGAAGAGCGATATGGCGAGACGGAGGGATCGGGAACGCCGAAAACTACGGACCGGAGATCCGGAGGCACAGGTAAATCGAGTTCAAGGACCAGACGTCAAAAGAAAAGGCTGATGATAAGGAAAACAAAGGGCAAGCAGTCGATCGATATCGCGAAAGGCGAGTTTGTGGTGTTTCGTGTTGGTTTGGACAGAATGAACTGCGCGGGATAAACGGGAAAGTGGGAAGGGTAATGGTACAAGGAAAGAGCGAGAGAGTGCAGTGATGACTAGCTGGGCTATAGAAGGAAGGGGACTTCCAGGTACAAGGATACTTGGGTACGTACGGTACAAATCCGGGGGAGAATGGAACGACGTGGAGGGGGTGTGAGGTGGAGCATTTTGTTTTTCCCCTTCGCAGCAAGGGGTGTGAGTTTAGATCGGTCGCGACTCCACAGACGGGACGATAATGATTCTCTCTGTAGAGACAGGAGCTATCTTGAATGGGGACGAATGGCAAGAGTGAACCACTGCATATGATATATGCCTACTGGATGAAGATCAAGTTTTCAGGCCAGAGACCTAGTGGTTCGTATTGAGGACTGCACTATTCTCCCATGTCGAGACGATTGTTCAAAAAGAAAAGCTGGATTTGGTGCGAATGTCCCAAATATCTGGATACTTCCCGTTCTGGGTATTACCTGGGTTCCTGCTAAGGCACCTAGGTCAGTAGGTACCTGATTTGGGAAGGTTTAGATGATTGACTGATAAGGTACATCCCATATCGCCAAAAGTGCACCGATCGACTGGACAGAAATGAAAAGAAAGAGCCAAAATATAATCGAATTGAGGATCTTGTCACCCCCAAAGACACCTATAGAACGAAATGAAGAATTTTGGCCAGCACCAGACCATCCCATTGAAAAGGTAATTGACTGGCGAGGGGGAACGGACCGACCGTTTAATATGGTGGAGTGTTCTTTTGATTGACGGCTCATCAGTTTAGGTCAATACAGCACATCACAGTGACAATTGGGACATCTAGCGCACCTCATGGCCGCCCAAGGTGCCAAAAAAAGCAAGCGTTTGGTTCGCCTCAAGCGGCGTTTGGCCGGCCAAACTGTGGAGAGGACACTCCATGGCAGCTGTGGGGGGACATTGGGGCCCCTTTTTTAACATAGCGCGTGGGTGTACTCCAGTCTGGAGAAACCGCGTGAGCGAATCTCCCCGGTGCTTTGGACTTCCTGGAGAGGAAATCTGGGCAGCAGAGAAGAAAAGCCCCAGACCCAGAATGACGATGGAGCCCGTGGAAAGCTCTCCACTGCCTTGCGCAAATCTCCCCACAACCTAAACAACAGCAGTTTCCATTAGCATTAGCATTCCTCTGGCCCTGAATTGCCTGTGGCCCTCAGGTACTTTCAGTGACCAGCTGACGTTGGTGATGCATCTGCCCTCCACTGCAACGCTCCAGAAAAACGCCGGTTCAAAGTGATGTACAGTTATTGCACGGTACGCAGGAGGTGCTTCCACCGGTGCCTATCATCACTTTTGCGACTGACGCACAGTGTGAGATTACTTGCCTGATCCCCCATGATCGTCAATGAAATTCCCGACTCGGCCCAATTGGCCGGCCCTACTCTATCTTCCCATCCGTTCCATGCCATGCAGCGTCTGGGACATGTGTCTCCTGTGTGGTTCATTGCGGTTCAGATGCGTTGCGTATGGCTTTCCCGTTGATTGTTCCCGAAGCTCTATCAAAACAACGTTACAGCGCCTGTTTTGGCTGTTTTTGAGTTTTAGCTAAAAAGCTACTCGCGATCCCGTTAAATGGCCAGTCGCAGGGGGAATACCTTATTAATACTTGGCCTAACAGATCCGTTGGGGAGCAGAGATGGCAGCTTAGAAAATAACCCCTGGTAAGATTTTTCTCCTCCTACCATGGATCTCCATCTCTCTCTTTTTTCCTTTTTTCTTTTTGAGGCGTGGGCTGGAGCGTTCTCATTTGGTCCTAGGTTTGTCTTGGCCCTTGGCTTACCGGTATCTCGATACTAACTACTACCTAAGGTAGACCGGTAGGTTCCTTAAAACTGGCTTCTCTACGGGTCTTCACCGGATCCGCCACCCGTCGATATCTCGGTCTATTCTTCAGGGATTGCATTTAACCGGCCAAAATATACTGGGTCTTGCAGGCTTCAGCAGACTTTTTCGGAATGGGTTTACCCTGCTGTTTTTTTATCCTTCCTGGTCTTCTGTTTATACTCCGTATGTAGTATTATCTTCATGAACACTCCGTCAAATAATCAAGCAATGAGGCAGCCCGGGTCGGAGCGAATTGTATTGCATCCGTAAAGCCTACTAGGTACGTGTCCAAGTGCCGGCCCAAGGAGGACGGAGGTCCAGTAAACTAAAACTTTCAGATCGACAGCCAGAACCTTCAATGAGCTGGATAGTAAGATTCATATCATATAACTATCTTGAATACGCTACACAGTGATGACGACAATGATGGGACAGCTTAGCTAATATATTTACACCTCCAATCTGATATCAAAGTCCTCGTCATAGGTTTTCCTTAGTATGTTGTTGAGTTATCTTCAAAGCTCATGCTAACTTCATATTTCGCCAATGTACCCGAAACAGCCTTCCGCTGGTTTGTCATTAACAACTTTTGTGTGAGATGCACCAAGTGAGAAGATAGCGTATCGAATAGACCAAGCCCATAGATATCGACTCACGAGACCTACAATGATTTTACGATTTCGTGGAGAACACCCCCCCAGTGGACTATAGTTACCTCACCTCACCTCATCTCACTTGATCCCCAGGACGAGAGCAATGGTACCGAAAAGCTTGGACCATAAACCTCTATCTGCCCCCGGAGTTGCGTGGATCCATCTGTAACAGAGTCAAGCCGAGGACCCTCTCTCCGGCCGAGAGCTGCATATGTACGGGTAGTTAATAAAAGGCCAAGTGAGGTGAGTTCTATGAAAGAGCTCGAGATCAAACGGGCGAGTGCTTTTGCCGTGCGAATCGCGTGGCCCGAGGGGTTCGCTTGATACAGGTGGCTCGATGCTCTCTTAGCATTGATTGTCCATATACAAGTCTTCATAATGATGAATAAACTGTCCTTTTCCGACTTGAAATAGAACATCTTCACAATGTTGCAATGTAGTGTATATGCGTGTCTCGAGCAACCTGGTTCAGGGGATGTGTGATTCATTTCTCCACGTCACGAGAGACTTCTGGTCAAGTCAGTTGAAAGCCATTGAGCTATCGTCGTGAGTGAGCTTTTAAGTGCCAATACAAATCATACGAACGGCATTTATTATCATGTATATCTTATCAGTGATGTTATCAGCACGGTTGATATCACTTACACGACGTTAAAATCCTACATTCGAATCTTAGCAATCTCACAAGTAATGGAGAGTTAGATAATTGTGGTTGTCTGAATACGGTTGTGGATGCGAGGACCAGCTGAACGGACCCGAGACACAACCTACGTATGTTGGTTCGAGAGGGGGGGTGTTCCTATTAGTCGCGGCCTTACTGCGGTGGTTTTGGGTAGAAGGACTGGCCCCATCCGTTACAAGCTCGATATCCAGTGTCTCGTTGACGCCGATCTTGAGAATCAACTTGGGTCTGGTTGGCTAGTGAGTCGAGTGAGTTTAAAGAAAAGCAAGACATTGCTCTGAGCACAGGGGATCAGTATCTATGCTGCTAGTAAAATGACTCGGAGTAGAGTTATTATAGCTAGAGCCTACGGCAGTTCGTGGAATAGATAGAGACGTCAATACAGTAGAAGAGCCTTTTTTGGGGGGGGACAGCGCCGCATTGGCATGAGAATCCTGTAACGTTTCCTCTACTTGACGGGCATCTCAGTAAGCTTCTCTTGTAATATAGCATTGCGTTGACTCGAGATTCTGTTTCAGTTAAAAAAAAATTAGCTTAAAAATATTTAAATGTAAGGTATGCAATGTGCACAAACAACTTAGAGCCAAGGGTTACCAGCTTGGGATTTCCTATATCATTTACAAAGGCACTTACTTAGAATATCTGCTAGAGATCAGCAGCACATGTTAATAAAGCTTGATTCTAAGGCTGTACAGTAACGTTAGATGCTGGCGACATATTCATGACTCTAATCACTCTGGTCTCAATTCTGTCACGCAATCGGCCGATAAGGAATGGCTTTCGTCCCGATATACCGATAAAGGCCAGCGCACCTAGCAATCTAGTACTAACCTAAGGGACTAAGTCAAAGCATGACCAGGGGGACCTAAGGGAACAGGCTGGGGCAGTCAGCACTGCCTCAGTCAGCACACATTAAGGTACTAACCTACTAGATCACTCGATAGCCTGTTGTGGACGGCGGTATCTTATTAAGTTGGGAGTCGAAGACACAAGCCTGACTTTGGGTCAAGGCTGGGTAAAAGCCAATATGCGTTTGTTTTTTTTACTCCCTAGCTCTGAGACACTAGAGACCACTCCCAGGGTCAAGGTGATGGAAGGAACTCTCTGCTTCCTTGGCTAGCACCCTAACTGGTAAGGTTACTGATGAGTTTAAGGTGCGGTACCTACCCAAGGTACGGATACGCTTCTCTGTGTGTTCTATCTTGCTTCCATTTCCATTAAACCGGTCTTGTCGAGTACTTCACTGAAATGATTGGATCGTCTATTCTTGTCTTTGAAACAGCTTCCCTTTCCGTGCAATCCGCCGCCATTACAGTGCTGTAGGCAGGTACTAGATATGGCCATCATTACCTTAGTTAGTACCTTACCTTAGTACCCAAATGTTGAATGGAGGTAGGTAGACGCGTCCACAGCATTTCCCCCAAGTCCATTCCGTCTCATCCCGCGTTCAGTCCACTTCTTTCCCCTCAAACTTCTCCCCTCTAATAATGTAATAAACGCTCAAAAAATAAAGGTTAACAACCATGTCATGTCATGTTCCATCTCATCTCGTGTTCAACCCAACCTAACTAATGTTTCGTCTTCTGTCAATGTCCTGAAACTGGCAACTCCCCCGCCACTACCTACCGCCACCGCCGTCTCCTCCCCTCTGACTCGTCGCCTAGGTACCCTCATCAGAGACGTTTAGAGTCAACTTATTTTGACATAGCACCCGACACAGTTCCGGCTGCGTTGCGGAATGTGTCCGGTGCCTCCTTCCCGTACCTCACTAAACCAATATACCATTCACCGAAATAACCTCGTCTCGGTCCGAGAAGGAGCGGGACCCTGAAAAAGCGCAAAAGGCCCAAGTCGCCGAGAAGACAGCAATAATTCAGCCGAAGTCAGTAACAGTTGCAGAGAGAGAGAGAGAGAGAGACAGCGCACATAGCGAGCCCACCTAGAACGAAGTCGAAACAAAGCCGTCGGGCTACCTAGTATCAAAAGTGCCCAGATTTCGACACCGTCTCCGCCTTCTCAATCCCTATCCCCATCCCAATCCACGCTTCCATCTCCGTCTCCATACTCTTCCGCTCAAATTCAGAGCCGCTGTTCAGCAGCGTTCATCCTGGAGCTTAATATCATTCCTTCTTTGTTACCTTCTCGCTTCCCCATAACGAGCAAGTAGCCCTAAGTCATGACGACTGACCCGTTTTCGGGCTCTTCTCGGCCTAGAACCCCATCTGCATCTGACGTTGTCGGTGAAGCCCCTATCACCCCTTCTGTGGAGGCTCGGCACCTAGCCCGCTTCGAGTTCAGCGATGCTGGTACAAAGGTTCTGATGGTGGAGTGGTATCCCGATGCCGTTCCGGGCCCCGCTGCATCTGCCAATTCTCCTGCCGACACCCCCGGTGAACAATCCGCTCCGGCTGCCGATTGCATCTCCGCAACGGAGCCGGCTCCGGCTTCTGCTCCGGTGGACAGCATCAACAGAACATGTTGGCAAGTGTCGTGGCCGGGGAAATCGACTAACCTCCCTGCTGCTGATCTTGAGTCAGACTCCGGTGCAGGCACTTCTCCTGCGTCTTCATCTCGCCAACGTCGTCGCCGTGTATTCTTCCTGCTCCCCGCTGATGCCACGGTCCCCTCGACCATCACTATCACGCCGCCTGGCTCACCTAGTCTGACCCTCAAACCACTTCCGGCCATCTTCCCACCAGGCCTTGCCGCTGATCCAGGCAATCGGGGAGTCCTGCACACACTATGGGCTCGCCAACGCCTGGCAGCCATAGATCGGGAGGTAGCCGACGAGCTTCGCAATAATGCTGAGGGAGTGGGTGTTGAGATGGCCCTCGCCGAGAGGCAATGGATTCTCGACACATTTATCAACACGCCGCAACTTCCCAGTGATTCTATGCCTCTTCCTGTAGCCACTCGTTCACCTACGGGCCGCTTGGGGGACAAGCTCAAAGGTCTCAAGCTGGCCACATCACCTGCTGATCTAACACCGAACACGACAGGTATTTGATCCATCGCTCCAGTCTCTGTGTACAAGCTGACTTCTCTCAAAAGCGAACACCTTTATGAGCCCCATTAGCCAATCTCATCCGTTTCAACCCAGAGGGCGTGATATTGCTGTGTCGTCCCATGAGGCCATGGCCAGCAACGCATCTACAGGTCCCATATCGCTCAATGCTGCACTACATGGCGACGTGACAACAGCTGCCTCGGCCCCTGTCAGACCTCTACGGCGAGATGATGACGACGATCTGTTTGCTCTGCCCATGAGCCCACGTAGCCCAGATATGAAGAAGAGTCCTTTCAGCGCGCTATGACAGTGAGACGCGAGCTTTGTCTTTTTTTATTACTCATGGCGCCATTGAAGAGGATTAGCAAGTTTGTACGGCTTTCAAAGTCAGTAACATAGATACCCATGTTGGATAAACGAGCGTTGGTAATAGTGAGAAGCATTCAACGGCATATCCGTCCCAGCTATATCGCATGTAACAGTTTTTCGTGTTATAAAATCGATGTCTAACCTCAAAGGGGACAAATATGGGGTAACCGTCTACAGGGCTGAAGTAAATGTCCAGCGTATGATTTTGTGTCGTGATTCGTAAGTGCTGGTGATCTACACCAGTCAAGATCGGATACCTGAAAGTTCAAACATACAGTGTCATGCATCAAACGCCCACGCAGTACCAGTATAAACGCCTAGAACTCTTCACCTCCATCCACCGACACGTCCCTCGTCCCATCTCTCTTTCCTCTCTTGTCTCAAATAGTACTGGACTTTAGCCTCTCTATATTTACGCACCCAATCAGTAACCTCCCTCTCCGTCGCCGATACTCCTTCTCCCTCTCCGTCGAGAAAACTCTCCTCCATAGCCTCGCACACCGATGCCTGCTCCTGGACGCCCTGTCCCAACTGCTGGTATAACGCTGCTGGTGAGAAGGGCGCCAGGGCGTGATCCATGTCAGACTGTTTCTGGCGCCATTGTCGCTCGAGTGTGTGTGTTGCGAGAAGTTGTGCCTGTGTCGATGCGCGCTGATGGGATAGCCTCGCTTCCATTTCCGTGAGTTGGCCAGCTAGGTCGATGTTTTCGTTGAGGGCGGCGGATAGAGCTTGATGCGATACAAGCAGGGAAGGGTGGATGGATTCAGGAGAGTGCGTTAATGCGTTGAGGAGAGTTGGGTTACCAAGCAGTTCAGCCAGGTCTTGTTTTCTTGCCACAGAATTTAGAAGTGCACTCTTGCGGTCGGGGTATCACATACGACTTGTCCTGTAGAATCTGAGGGAGCCATTGCTCGCCTGGGTCGGGAATTGATGCTGGCGCGTTGTTTACAGTGTTGGAAGGTATGCGGCCTTCGGATGGTGGAGGTACGCCTGATGAGGTCGGCGTCGCAATGCGACTCGTCTCATGGCTGCCAGGCTTGGGGGGGAGAACAGGAGGAGTTGCGCCCTGCATATCAGCTGCGAAGCTTGCCATTGCAGTTGTCACTCTGTTGCGCTCTTTGCTATTGGGAAGTACCTTAGTTAGGAGTAAACGCGATATGGAGTTACCTTAGGTAAGATAGGTAGGTAAACTTCCATTCCCGTTGAGTTGGGGTTGGAAGATACAGGTCTAAAATGGGGGAGCTTCTGACAGATTGTGTCATAGGCCTA
>JAAOAN010000359.1:0-36046 GCA_013396205.1 Fusarium mundagurra | reverse complement strand
CCTATGATCCCCCCTCTCTCTATGCCCATGATATCCTCCCCTGCCCTCCCTCGGCGGCGGAGGCACCGGCTCTTCAACCTCAACCTCATACTCTTCGAATTCTTCCTTAAAGAACGCTTCAGTAGTCTCCCTTTCTCTCAGCGCAGCCTCAGGCTCAAACACAAAACGCAACGTCCCTTCAGGTCCCTTAACCGTTCGTTTTCCATCGCCAGGCCATGATGTTGATGTCGCGGGTGATGTCGCTGATGCAGGCGTAGAAGGTTGAGGGTCTTCGGCTTCGCAACGGGAGCAGTAGTACAGATATCGAGGTTCGAACGCCTTGTCAAGATCGTTGTTAAGCCGAATCTTGATGTCGATGATCTTATTCTGATCAAACTGTGCCCCGACCTTTGTAGATTTCCCATGCTGGACGTATAAATCGAGAATATCAAGCATGGTCTCCATGACAGAACCCCAGTGGTACTGACGCTTCGTCTTCGCGTACTCTTGAACTCTGTCGATGTGCTGTTCTGTCATGAGGGCTGTGAGCTCCACGACTGCCATGACCATGGAGAACGTTGTGCGCTTGATGGGGACAAAGGTCTTGTAGATGTCGATACACATTGCGTATGCGGTCTCGAAGAAGGGTTTTCCATCGTCTTTGCCAAAGATGTCGCGGACGACTTTTACGAGGAGTTTTTGGGGGTAGCGTGTGCGGAAGTCGAAGCCGATTGTTTCGAGGATGAGTCGTTCGAGACAGATGATGATTTTGCCTGGGCCATCGAACATCTGAGAGAGTTAGCACAGGTTGTGATTGATGTTTGTTGTTCTGACCTTGTCATCGGGCGTGACACATTTCTCAGGATTCTTCACGTTGTAAGCTGCCGCGAGAATCTCTTTTGACTTCTTGATAGTATCTTCCACTTTACACGCGACAAACAGCGATGCTAGTGCAGCGTCTTGATAGTTGTACTCGACGTCTCTAAAGTTGAGTCGGAATTTGTGGAAATACGTGCACGCCGTATCGAACGTCCTCACAGGTCTGTTGTTCAATCAGTGTCTAATGCCCATGTCCTCCGATACAGGACCCGACGTACAGTTGCAGATATTCTCTCACATCCCCAATCAACTGCACACCTTGAAGACGGTAGTTATCCTGTCTTGCGGGATCGCAGCCGTGGTCCTTGAGCATACGTCGGAGCTTGAGCTCTGATGTGTATTGATTCGAGCTGGAGATGGTGCCTGGATGGGGACCGATCTTTGGTATCGCGTCGCCGTTTGTGGCCGCGGACGGGCCATTATTCGAGGTTGTCATTGGAGCGGTAGGGATGATGGTATGATTGTTGCCGCAAGTTTGCAGTTCGTTTGTTCAGTGTCGGAATAGAATGGTCGATGAATTGAAACAAGTGGGCCTCGTCGCCAGGCGTTATGACACGCAAGCTTTGCCGGTCTCAATTACTGATGCTGAGTATGAATTAGGGATATAAAAGAGGCAGGGATCTCTCGACAGTTATGGCGATGATGTCTGTTGTCGCGTAAAGTCAAAATTACTTCAGTTGTCATGATGCAAAGCATTTGCGATGTGGCTGAAGCTGGTGACTGTGGCGCAGCCAATTACAAGCCTCAGATGCACTTTTGACACTAAACATTTAATTGAGCACGATATGATCATTAATAAAATGAGAGACTACAAGGCAAGTATTGCAAAGACTCGAAGCACTTATACAGAATTGCCGTGATTATCTTGAGGATGGAGTTCAGGACGTTATACGGCCAGAGGCCCCAGTTTGTTTCTAAACCAACCCTAGAGTTGAGCTTTCACAAAGACATCTTTCTCAAAAGTCGGGCCTGCTAGGGACTGAGACGATTTCAGTGCAGTTGATTACATCACAAGTTGAGACTTTTGCCTTGTCATCGAAGTCTCCTCATTCTGTACGTTCATGTTTGAGAGTGATGGTAAAAACCACGTACGTGTGGATGAGACATGACAGGGGTATAACAGTCTGATGAGTAACTATAATGTGTAAAAGCTATTAATTAATTCAAACCAACTCCAACCTATTCCCGGAGCCCTCCATTTCCGACTCAAAGGTTCGTCTCCACGGGCCGCAGTAGTTAGTGATGGTCTCGTTCAGTAGCTCAGGGAGGTTCTCGAGGTGTTTACCAGGGGCACTTCGGAATCTGAGGCCACCATTGCGGTCAAGCTCGCGAAGGCCGAGCCAATCCTCTCGATAAAGCTCGCGAGCTCGAAGAGGGATAACCTCTGTGCCATTGACCTCCTCAAACCACGAAGATTCCTTCGGGATGACAAGGTCATCGTCCTCAAACATCCACATGACAAAGTTGGTCAACTTGCTCAGATTCGCCTTGTACTTTTCGTTCTTTAACTCGCGCTCGTTGTTGATGTCGGCTAAAAAGTTGGAGTTCTCTAGGTATTTGTTGTAATCGTCTTCGGTTGCTGGGTTACGGAAGTATTGCGCGGGGACGATGCTTGACTGTACAAATTTGCTCCAGGTACCGAATCTCAGGAGAGTCATAGCTCCCTTGCAGAGCCAGTCGGTAGGGCGGCAGGATCCAAAGTCGCTGATGCCATTGTGTTGACTACCAAATGTGACGAGACTGCGGACTTGTGGCCAGTTGCAGCGCTCGATGTAACCGCGGAGGAACTGTCCGCCCTGAGAGATACCGATGGCATCAATAGCAGGCGCAGTAGACAGAATGGGGTGCTTGGCCAGTTCCTCGCAAACCTTGCTGACTTGGTCCGAGACATTTCCCTTGAAAGTGGCTGCTCGATCCTGACTGGGATCTTCATCGATAGCAATGATATGAACAAAGGTTCCTGGGTGGATCTCTTCAGCGACGGCTTGGATGTTCTTCATTCCGTCGCTGTTGAATTGGTCGCCGAGGCCGTGCCAAACAACAATGGGTAATGGGGTATCGGATAGGTCATCTCTTGTGCGAACAGGTGCAGAAGGGAAAGCATAGCCCTGCCCAGCCAATCCGATGGCAAACCCAAACCGGAGCAAGAATGGGGCAAGCATGATGATGATGGTGATGATGGAGATGGAGAAGATGATGGAGAATGAAGACCCGAAATAGCACCTCTTATGTATTCTTGTGGGTCTGGAGCTGAACCCGTCAGCAATGACCCCTCCACTTTCCGCTGCCTTAGCGGCTTAGCCAGCTGAAGGTACCTAGGTAGGCCTTAGGGCGCAAGAAATTATGACACTTTAGAAAAGGTTGCCAAAATAAACTTAGTGAAGACTCCCCTAAACTTAGACAAAATTGTATAAGCTTTTTCATCACTTAGCATAGAGAGAGGGCTGAAGTTTTCTTGCCTCCCCTTGGGGACTTGCATGATTGACAAGGTTGGCGGACCCGTGGAAAAAGTATATCATTAATGGCGTAATTATTAAGAGTATATATTGGCTATATGAACAACAGTGTCTGTTCTGTAATGAGGGGATAAAGCTAATATCTGTTTGTGCCGAGTTGCTTACTACCTGTACCTGGTCGAGATATCATCGATATTGCCTGAAGCCGGCGGAAGGCGGGGGTGGGTTAGATAGACGCTTCATCCTCCTGCAAGCACCCAGATTCTATCTTGTGATCGAACCAAATTGATTCAAACAAGGCGCAAGAGATACGCAATACCATCAATATTGGATTGTATTGTTAATGCAAGTATAGCTACAATTCTATTCTGTGGGTTTTCCGCCCTTCAACGAACGCCTCAACACCGATGCCTTGAATTGCACGTTTCAGTTGTCAATGGCCTTGCTGGCCGATGCCTTTTGCTTTCTCAATCGAGCCTTGCGGTCCGAGATTTGCTTATCGAGCTTGCCGTCATCGGCCTCTGGGAGCTGCTTCTGCTTCTTGGCCTTCTTCGTAGGGGCGGCGGGAGTCTCAGCCTCGTCGGTGTTGTCGAGAGACTTGCGCTTCTTTCCGATGTTGGGCTTCTCACCCTTGGCGGCCTCGCCCTCGGCAATGACGTCCTTCTCGTCAACCCAGAGCTCATCGGTCAACCAGATGGGAAGGGCAGTGGTCTCGGGACCCTTGATGTAGATGCTCCTCATGTTGCGCCACTTCTGAGGAATCCACTTCTCGATCATGCCGGTGACAACGGCATCGACGTTCTCGGCGATCTGCTCGGCGGTCCAACCGGAGTATCCAATTCGGATCGAGGTGTTTGTTGAAGGGTTCAGGCTGACGAATGCAGAGTTGATGGCCTTCTGAACCTCCTTGGCGATCTCGGCGGGAGTGCCTGCGTTGACGGTACCCTCAGTCTTGACACGCTTCTGACGCTTTCCATCGACCTTGGGAGCCTTGGCCTGCAGGTTAACAGGGACAGGTCGCTTCTGCGTTGTCTTGTAAAAGGTCTTTCCCAAGATCTTGGGTAATCTGTTGATGATGCGGTCGTCACCAAGGAAGATATCCGCCTCGGCGAAGAGCTTCCTCTGCGCCTCGTACTGGCTGTACTTGGCCTTGAGCTTTCCGTAGTCGATGACACGAGTGATGCGCTTGCCTAGCTCAGCGGGGAAGTCCTCAGAGGCGACAATGTTCTTGTAGGCGCGCTGGGGCTCGGCGGTGATGAGGCAGATGGTGGTCTCTTCGTTGTTGAGCGAGTGAGGAAGGGAGATCTTTCCGGGCTGCAGACGCGCCTTGTCGACGATGTGGCGCTTGGTCGTCAGATTGAGCCAGATGGGAGTCGTAGTAGGATCTTCATCGTCGTCGAGGAGATTGCGCTTTTCAGACTCGTCGGCCTTTTGCTTGGCAGCCTTCTTGATGTGTGCAAGAAGAGCCTTTGAAGCTTTCAAGGTCTACAAGCAACTTGTTAGATGTGTTGTGCCATTGGTTTCTTGGGGACACAAACCTGATCGGGGTCAATTGCTGCGACGGCGGTAGTGCCGGGAGCGACAACTTCTTTTGAGGGCGCCATTGTTGTCGCAAAGTTGTAGATGGGATGGGGATGCAACAAAAAAGTTCAGTTTGATATGATAGTGGGGGCTTTATCAGTAGCTCGAAGGAAAAATAATTTTTTTCCTGCGATGGTTGGTTCTGTCGGAATATGCAAGTCCCGGGCTCCGGCCCAGGGTCTCTTAGCGGCGTTTAGGTGCCAAAAATAGTGGACAGAGTCTGAAGACAATGAGTTTGTACAACATGGGCTATACATCAGTTGCTTGGTCATAGCTTTAGAGGAAACCAAGAGACTACTCTTGTGTGGTTGCAATCTTGTATCAGAGTTTAATCGTTCTGCAGTGGATGTATTAGACCTTTAGTGACTTATTCATCTCTGTCTGTATCTTTTTCTTACAGCCTACAGGGAGTTTTTAACGGCGGGGCGGAGTTTGTTGTAGGATCCGCTGATTGTCGCTCTCACGTTATTCTATGAGATCCATCCGGTTGTTCCTTGTTAGGCTTACAAGATGAGGAGTCTTTGAATCCTACAACTAGCCATCTCTCAATTTCTTTGTCTATCTTTGTATATAAATTGTACTACTTCTCTCTCATATCCTTTACATAATGTCCCCCGATCTTCAAGATCCTGCCAATAGGAGAGCTTCGTGTGATCAGTGCAGTATGTCCGCTCACCTTTCCCGCTTACACTTGGGGGCCAAACTTATATTGCGCGTGCTGATCAATTTGCAAGGACAAAAGAAGCTCAAATGTGACGGGAGCTATCCATCTTGTGGACGATGCTCTACTCTTGGAGAGCTGTGCAAGTTCTCGGCGCGTATGCCTATGGGAAGGCCTAAGAAGAGGAAGATAGCCTCCGAGAATGAAGCCCAAGAGAGCAGTGCGAGCAGGACATCGCCGTCGACTTTGGCGAGGAGCATTGGGAGTGATACTGGAAGTGATATGGGACGAAGGGGGAGCTTTGATCCGTGCCAACACATGTCTGAAGATGTGCCCTTGGATCTGATACCTCTTGGGTGAGTTGACTGAATCGTCACCTTGATGGGTGAGCTGACTCAGATTTAGCAACGAGACAAATGTTGATCCGAAGCTATTGGCATTTGAATCAGATCCAGGCCAACAGACTTGTGCCTGTCTCGCGAGCTTATACTTATCACTAGAAGAAGTTCGAAAAGCAGATGATTTACCCTTCACAGCACGGCTATCTGTTCTGCGGCATTTGACCACCACGGCAGCGGGGATAATACAGTGTCAAGTCTGTCCAACAAAGTTTCTATGGGCAATGCAGAATGCTCAACTCCTCAACACGCTTATTATATCATTGGCGGAAGGATATAAAAAGATCGTAAAGTCAGTCGAGGACGAAACGAAACGAGCTTTGGATGCGGGAGAATCCAAAGAATTATGCATAAATGAAGGCCAAAAGCTAGAGGCACCACCACAAAACGACGCGATAGGATTTTCGTTGACCCTCGACCCTCAAGACTGGAAAAGCATTGCGAATAAAGCTATCAAATCTGAGCTTTTTGGTACACAGCATTCGAGTTCCATGTCATTTGTGGCAATGTTGCAGTTGATGGAGGATAGACAGAATCTGTGGCATTCGGGAACGAGTCATGTACCGCCGGGTATAGGACATAGGTTGCCGCATCAGATGCATGATAAGGATCCGCATTGTGTGTCGGTTGTTAAGCATACGAGGGATATGATAAGCCACTTGTTGGAGGATGTTTGAGTGGTTGTTTTGATACCCAAGATCAGGAGCGATTCGCCTTCTCACTTTTCGATTCACTTTGAATAATACTACCCCAAGGTTCAGTGAGATGCATCAAGTATATACAACAAAGGAGGTCCAGTAAGATATAAGTTGTATGATATACCATAGCATACTCTGAATTGATCAAATGAGGGTGACATATCTATAATGAGCTTAAACTATCTACAAGGGAGACTCGATGGATGAGAACAATACACAACTTCCAGCAAAAATTGACTTTTCCAAGTTTTCCTGCTCCAACGTGATAAAGGTATTCATATTGAGTGACTCGTTTCTCTTATCACTCCTGCTTTTCCGGATCCTCAACATGCTTCTGGCTAATAACATGACCGTTGTGCTGGGCTCCATAGCGGACATCACCTGGGTCAGCAGAAGGGTAGGGCGCCGTTAGAGGATTCAGGAAAACATGGCCATTCAGATCAGATACAGTAGCACCATCGATATCCCCTTCAAACACGTACTTTCCACCGTTGTACTGGTTTCCAGGTCCGATTTTGCGAGCTCCATCGTGGAACTTTGGGGTTGTGTCCGTGCGTACTGGCCTGTTCTTTTCAATTTCCTTCGATAGCTTGCCATCGCCCTGGAACAAATCTCCGTTGAACTGATCATGACCTGGACCAGCAACTGCGTTGATGTAGTGTGTTCCCATGCTGTATCTGTGGGTGTGGTCGCTCGGCTGTCTGGGCTGGGAGGCAGACTGTTCGTCAGGGAAACCGGTCGAAGCGTTGGTATAGGAATAAGAAGGCTGGCCTGGAAATGGGTCCGTGGCCATATTGGGCGGTAAGAGAGATTGTACGTAGCGGCCGTAGAGATGTAGAGACTGGAGATCAAGGGGGTTGCGTGGGACACTTGGCGAGTTGGTAGTTTCTGTACTTTCGAGCGAAACAAGAGGGCCTGAAATAGTTTCAGAAGAGGATCGGGAGGTAGTATAATGCAGAGGCCTCTTCTCTGACATGACTTGAATGTCGGATTGAATTTGATACAAGGCTTTGGATTGTATTTGCTCAATTGCCAGCGACAGATTGCTCTTCTGTCTCTCAAGTCTGACGAAGATATCGAGAAGATCTTGTTCTTTGTACAAGAAGCCCCAGGTTCGGAGTAGCCGTCCCTTGTGAAGTAAGGAATTGAGGCAGTTGTTGTTGATTATGAAAAGAAGAGCATCAGTCTGCGTGCCAATCTCAGGAGTTTGAAGAAGGGGGTTCTCAGATATGCTGGTAGAAAGGCTCTGAAGTTCTTGGAGCTGCTCATGATATCGTTTCAGTGTCGAAGCACCCCCTTTTATCTTTCTCATGACATCTATCAGAGAAAAGCATGCTACACCAAGCTGGCTCGCCGACGCCGCGACCCCAAGAATTTCTGCCATGATAGCCTCAATTTGGAAGACAGGGCAAGCAAAATCGTCGCAGAAAAAGGCGGTGAAGATGTCCCAAGAGCCGTGAATAGCTACATCGACAACGATATCGTCCCTAGGATTCAATGGTGTGGTGCGTCAGAATGCAGGAGAAGTTATGGTTGTGCTAACGTGGCATAGCAATTAACCGTAGATAATGAAAATTGTGAAGGGTGCGACCGCAAACAAAGGCCAAGATGTGAGTACGGCATCAAGATTTAGGCATCATTGTGAAGGGTAGTTGTGAAAAAAGTGCGAAAGATGGACAGCAGAGCCTCATGTGTCAGACTGCGTCAAGTCCCAAGACAGCCAAAGGGGGCGAAGCAGAGTTACACAACAGAGCAAGGCTACCAGTGTAGAGGCTCTGATACGTTAGTTATGAGGCGGTCTGAAAGTAACAAGGAAATATTCATCAGGATGATGGGAGACTTTGGGAATGCTCGTGAAGTCGAGACTTGCACTTTGGGGAGGTGGCGTCGTATTGAGTATTGATTTTCGTCTCAGCAGGCAGAAAGATATTTCAAAGTGTGTATGAGGCCTCGAAAAGTAAAGAGAGAACTTTCTGTGATGATCAGGTTCCAGAGTGCTTGCTTTGGTGACGCGCCTCGAGTCCCAATGGTATCAACACCAAGGTTTCGGTCGCTGCAAGGAACTCGTCTATCGATGTTGGGCTGGGACATCTCAGGGTGACAGTAGACTCTGATAAACACTCATCTGATTCCTAGAATTTATGAAAACGGTCTTTGCAATGATCTTGAGAACCGGGATTAGGTTATCTTAGTGTGAAAGAGTGATTCTTTGGGGGCCGATGGAGAGAGAGCCACAAAATGGAGGGCACTCAACGTTAACCACCTTCAGAGTTAAATGAAACTTGTTTGATTGCCTTTTCCCAGAGATCGGAAGAAGGGGCTAGAGTGTCTGATGTGTTGAACCAATTCAATGGGCTGCGCCGCTTGTTGGTTTGATCGTGCCCAGTGCAAATGGACTCACCTGGCAGAGGAAGATGTTGACGCCTTCACGGAAACTCCGAGAAAGTTGACAAAGACCTCGGAGTTTTCTTTAGAAGGAAAAATTCAATTTGGATGATTTTGTTAGACATTGCGGTGCTGTTGAGACATGTCATCGAGGTAGCGAATACCTGAGGCCTGCAAGAAGTAATGACAATCACACACATGTTCATCTGCACACCCTTTATGCAGCCAACAGCATATGCGCAAGAGTACAGAGAGACGACCAACAATGTATCATCGGCATGTGTAGAATTGAGAGCATTTAAGGTTCGTTCATCTAGTGTATGGTATTACTGCGTAGCAACACTCGGACTAACCGAGTGTTGTGAATGTTTAGTTTGTTTCTGATTATTGCCATATTGACATCGATGCCAAATGAACTGATAACATTTCTTTGTCTAACACGAAGTTTCCGTTTTGGAGTTAATAACGTCATTCTTTGAGACATGACCGACTTCGAGGCCATAAGCAAGTGACCATACTCCGTACGGAAGACTGCATATGCACAAGGGTCACCCTTGCAGCAGCGCAAAAAGCCCTCGGCTGCGGTCCCACGCACAATGCCACAATTTGCCTAATGGAACTCTTCCTCCATACATCCAACACACCATCACGACCAGAGCGGATACAAACCCGTCCATGGTGGGTATGACTTCTCCTATCAAGGATGTTGATGCCTCGGCGTCGACGAAGCACCGACCAGCTGATACCAAGAATGAGATACTCAGCATTACCGACGTTAGAACCGATGCACACGTTGCAGCTACCTCCACTGGAAACAGAGATCAAGTCAACGGCAATCAAACTCATACGCAGACTCACAGCAACTCTCACAATACAGTAATCAACTTGAGTCTTATTGGTCTTTATATAGACTCTGCAGGCCTCTTGTGTACCCTGGGCCTGTCTGTACCACCACAGAGTTTGGGGGTTCCGGTTCCGGTTCCCCGATGGCAGGGCTTCTTGAGCTATAAACGTTTGGTCCTCGTGTTGGTAGGCTTGGCATCAATCTGGCAGCTGTAAGTGACGATTATCTACGTGAAGGCAAAGCCATAGCTGGGCAATAGTCGATGCAATATTGTAGGGAACAAGAACGCTGACATGAGGTGATACATGAATCTTCAGGCTCTTGCTTGTGCCACTCACAAGTTGAGTATGCAGTGATACATGGGGGCGGCCAAATCGCTCGACCATTCGTGCTGAGCCCTTGTCGTCCGTGCTCTCGTCATAGGATCAGAGCAAAGTGTGTTGGTTGAGAGTGCTGTCTCCGAATACCCCTCACATAAAGACGAATGAGAAAGTCGAAGAATGGATGAGCGGAAATCGCATTACTCAGGAAGTTTTGGATCGTTGAAGTCCTCTATAAGTATGAGAGACTACTGAAATGAAAGGAAATGATTGAGAGGGCAAAAGTTAATTACTTCTTTTGGATGGTTTTAGGGACGGATTGTTTGGTCTTCACTTTATCGTACATATTCTTATCACACAACATTCACATCACATCACACATGTCTCACTGAGGCACACCTTTGGCTGGCAGATCGATACCGCAGCTGACAATCTATTGGTTACATATGATAATGAGGCCAGCCTGGAGCTTGCATATCACACAGCCACTCCCAATTGATCTTTCAGCTCAAGCAAGGACGTCTTCGATTATGGGATGCATGTCATCAAATGTCGCCTGTACTTTTGGCAGTCGCGGGATTGATCTCTATATCGACCCCCTGAGCGTATTTCCTTGTAGGACATGTGCGATCTGATTTGAGTCATTTCGTTGTCTCTTGTTCCCCTGTGCGACTCATGCGCTCCATTGGTGCGGGTGCTGTGTCGATTGTAACGTGTGATTGGCACAATTACCGTCCCCAGGGGTTACAAATGTCCTATTCCGCGATTAAATAGGTATTTTTGCCACAGCGGAATTTAAAAAGACTAATAAGAGATAATTATCTCAATATATAGATAGAGATAATACTGGAGTGATCAGCAAGTAGATCAGTAGAGATTGGCCACAGAGAATGACTAATCTAAGTACCTGCGAGGACATTTGTAACCCCTGAGGGCTGTACGACCATTCGTCAAAGCTACTATCGCTGTAATAAGCCTTCGAATTCCTTTCTTGATGGATGATATGAGTTACCCCCAATGAAAGAAAAACAAAGCACCTTTATTTCTAAGTATACGATAGATAATAGATTATATGCGTATCATTCGATTCCCAACCACTTTCTGATTATCGGAGACAGAACAAACGTAAACCTGTACGTACAACGTAATTATGCTAAACAGACTATTTGGCTAAAGATTTACAAACAATATTTGAACATGAGACTGAGATGAAAATGGCAATCAAGCAACCTAGCTAATAGACATTCGGGTGTAAGATGCCCTTGGAGTTGCTGCGGGAGCAAACCAGGCGCGGTTTCTCTCATCCCAATACTCTCTTTGCTGACGCATCGGATTATATCGCCACCATCTGCCATCAGCCTCAAAGACGGGCCTTGGAAATGGATCCTGCTGTCGTCGAAGGGTATCCAAGATCTGTCTGACAGCAAGAAGTGGTGTTGACTCGGACTCGAGGTAGTCGATAGCATGCCCAGGAACCTGGTCAGGGAGGTTCCAGTTCAAGTTCTTCAGAACCAAATAGCAAAAATGCTGACAGTTGTTGGTGACCATATGATATGAAGGGGGGTCACCAGGTTGTGAGCGTGAGTTGCCAGAAAAGAAAGCAGCATGGACTTCGTCCCCAGCTCGCTTTAGTCTTGATGCTAGTATAACAGTATTAGGGACGACGAAAGCTCGGAATCTAGACCGGGTTCTTGTAGGAGTAAAGCTTTCAAGATGGACAGTGCAATTGACGACTCTCTGTCTGATGTCCTTGTTGACTCTGATATGGACAATTTTGCCCTCTGGGCTCCCGTCGACGCTTGGAACAAAGAAAGCCCAGTGTTGTTCACAACCACCTCGAGGGCCAGTGAACTGCAGGAGATGCAAGTTCCGTGAGGTAGTAGAACGGGAGGAGTCAGACGTAGACATTGATTCTACTTGAGTCTTTTTCAGACAATATGTGACGGATAGAAGGCAAAAGTATCCAATTTGAACCAAAAGATTGTAGTATAGAGAGGAGATGTTTAATATGATTTGAAATGAGAAAACTGAGGAAGTATGAATAGGTCTTCTGAGGCATCAGCAGGCTTTATATATCTAAACCAGCTCTCCATCAACATGAACCGGCTTATAAATAGAATTTGCTCTGCAAACCAAATTGCATCTGCTTGTGGAAAGCCATCAACGCGAGCTTGTAGCCTAAGCGCTGGAGTTTTGAGTGTTGGTTGTGTTATATCAAGATGCATGTTGTTTCAGGCTGATGGTACCCCATGGGCCATTCAAAGCTCCACTCATGTTTTCCTTGTCAAGTCGTATGATTCTTCAAGTGATGCGTATTAAATAATGTGAGTTTCGGGTGTTCGAGGCATTCGACTCAAATCTTGTCTCTACAACATTGCCATCTCTGTTTGGTACGACAAGAAGTCTCCGATTGAGACCACGAAAGGCATATTATGCAGATGCAAGGCTAGTGGGCGGCACTATCTAATCAAGACATTAACGGACCCCTTCGTTAAGAATATCAGTTCTCACTTTCAACTTACGTGCGGTGTAGGCGCTCAGTTTAATTCTCGATGACTGAACCAATCATTGCTTGCATGTGCTTTTACAGGTGCCTGCAAGCGCTAAAGACGGCCCCGGCCAAGTAGTCGCGCGGCTAAATTCGGCAGATTCGGGGGCTGTGTTCAGGTCAGGCCAGGCCTGAATCGCGTCGACCAACTGTTCATCGACAGACACAAGCCCGGAGGCACATTCGACACTGTAGGTGTGAGCTCGCAAATTCACAACCAAATCTTCTCACATAAGCTCACATACTTCTAAAACTCACCTTTTGTCTGCTTGTGTTTTGTCTCAAGCGCAAGGTAGCGATCAGCATGTCCAGCACCACGGAAGCAGAGCAAGATAAACAAATTGACTCGGAGCCCGAGAAAGATATCTCGGATGGCAAACTGCCCAAGTATTTAAAATGCAGTTATCTTGACGCTGTCGTCGGCAAAGAAATACACAACTACTGGGGAAACCGAGTTTTGGAACATACCAACTCACATGGCGAAGTACTTGCACTCAAAGTCAGCAACCCAGATGGCATTGACCGCGCTCAAGCCGACATGATGCATTATGCCGCAACGCATGGCGTATTAGCGCCCAAGGTCCGCGGAGTCTACGATATTATCACCAGACGGCCTATTGCGCGTGTCATGATCAGTGAGCGTGTTCCTGGAGTGCCTCTTGTCGATGTATGGCAGAGCATGTCCCAAGATGAGCAGGCTTCTATCAAGGAGCAGCTTCGCGCTCAGATAAAACAAATGCGTACTTTGACGCAGCCGTACATAGGCCGTATCGACAAACAACCTACCCGCAACATATATAACACCACATTTGTTAGGCATTGTGGCCCCTTTGAAGATGAGGAGTCGTTTGATGAGTGGTGTCTGGCAAGACTGTCAGGTGGAAGCCTTCAACGCTGGAAATGGAAGAGAGTTCTTGAAAAGCAACGACGTAAATCAACTGGACGTTTCGTTCTTACTCACGGTGACTTAACACCGCGCAATATCATGGTTGATGGAAGTAACATCACGGGGATAATCGACTGGGAGCTGAGCGGGTTTTATCCAGAGTATGTGGAATATGCGGTAGCCATTGGCCTTGGACCGGGGATAGAAGAATGGTGGGTTCCTGTGTTGAAAGAAGTACTGGAACCGTGTTCAGCAGACCTAGTAAAGTTCACGGAGCTGATAGAGGAAAGAATGGGATCTTACTAGCTTATCTAAAAAAAAAAGGGAGGATTGCTGTCATATGGACATGCATGAAAGCCTTACACCACTACCAATTTCACCTTATTCCTTTGGTTTCTGAGCCCAGACAACCTTCTGCCGATAATAAGGATGCATAGTCCCCTGTCTCAACTCCCTTCTTAGCATCGAGATATACACCTCGACTTCTGCCTTAGTCCAGCCCTCCACGGTATTCGCCATGAACAAGACGTAACCTTCAATATCCTGCTCAAGTGTAGCCTGAGCATACTTGCCAATCTCTCTCATCTTGGGATCCTTTGGCCAGCCTCCAATGGGAACCTATCAGAGGAGATATGTAAGTGCCGGCCAAACAGCCACTGAAAGAGATTTGCTTACCTTGAAGTCACGTTCCTCAAGATTAACAAAACCAGCCTTCTCCATGGCAGACCTCTGAACTCCATCCTCAACGATTGTGAACGAACGACCGATCTTCTTACCTCCCTCAACGAAGAACTTTCCCCACTGGTGCATAGCGCTCTTCTCGGTGATACTTCCATCGTCACAGTCCATCCTAGAAAGAGCCTCGTGGCTTTCTATAAAACCACCCGGCTTAAGACATCTATATGCTTCTTTGAAGAGTTGGTCCCAGTCTACGATACTGCCGACAAGCCAACGGAAGTGGATGTAGTCCTGAGAGTTGGGGGCGAACGTCCACTCTTGGGTGCAGTCTTCGATATCGCTACCAAAGTGTCAGATATGCTTATGGGAATGAATAGGTCTCTTACAATCGTAGGTTAGGAGGGATCCAGCCCGGTTGAATTGGTGACACATCGGTGCCTATGACTTGCGTGTTCGGAAAGCTATCCGCAAAATCGCTGTTGAAGTCAGTTAACGGGGATGTCCTAGCTATAGGGATTGAGATACTTGCATAGCCCAGATGCCTAGGTAAAGTTATATCAGCTCAACTTCGTCCAGAATTTGACTTGGAGGTCTAACTAAGTGTACTGGATTTTGGTGGCTAGAAAAGCCAGCTGTGAACGCCAAATTATCACTCGGAGCTTACCTGTTCCTGTCCCAATATCCAGGGAACTCTGTAACAGTCAACAGCCTAGGCACTGAATGGCTATCAGCAACAACAAACCTTGATATCCTTCGAGAGAGGCGCCAAGTACAGTGCACGGTCCAGAACCAGCGTCAAAACATGATGACTACACGCATTAGCACTTATGTTTGAGCTTGTAATTATAAAACACACTTGATGTCCATGGATTCGTTTTGCTTCTCATCATTCGTTCCCCTGTCTTCATTAATCCCGCACGTATCGTAGAGTCTTCCGATAACTTACCAGTACTGCGCATTGCCGATGTCATGGTGATAAGTTCTACCATTGATGCTCCTATACTCGAGAATACTTGAAGTAATTGATGCAGTCGACTCAGCATTATCACCTCCCAGTGCAGAATCCGTGTCGCCCAGCTCCTAACTTCTGGTTAGTGGCGTGACCGTGGTCGTTGGCATTGTATGATGTATCATACGAACCTCAGCTACCTCAGCCCAATGCTCGGGAGGAAGCAGGCCAGAGATATCCGTGGCTGCTCGAGCTGACTCTGAGTTATCCGGTGAAGTCATTTTGACTCGATATCATAGGGTGACGAGGTAAAAAGGAGAGTATGACACATATCTGCGTTCTTTATCTCTTCTTCCACCGTGAACCAACACATTCGAATTGACATGCCACGCTTCGCATACCGGATATGGTCATGAAACGCGATGAATTACGGCACAGTAAAAGTATCCTGGATCCAGTCCTATCGGATCCTTTGATGAAGTTGTAGTGCATAATAACTGGGTATACTACCCCTACAAGGGCGTGCTATCCTGGCGTGGCCAACCAAGATCGTCAGGGTAACAGACACCATAGTCTAATGAGGAACATACCAGAGTGCATTTGAATTCTTCCACCCAAGTAGCCCAATAACTCGCATCGTAGTCGAGTCTGACATCAAGCTCAGCCCTAAAGATCATGGACCTAATCTAACAACGCCACGTGTTTCATATGCAGCCCATTCAGCTACCCCTCCATCCAAGATGACGGCGGTTAATCAAGGACAATGAGAGATGGGTTTCACGTTGCCGAGTCAATTTCTGTGTCTGTAATCTGTATCAAACGAATCTTGGTCAGTCTCCATGGCTGATCCACTATCCATCGGGGCCAGCGTCCTCGCATTCATTGGCCTCGCCGACCGCATCATTCGCACATGCAAGAACTACATCGAGGCTATCGAGGATGCACCGAAAGACATACAGATGATATTGGGCGAGGCTACCTCTCTGAGAGCCATCATCGACAGCATTGGCGAATCAAGCGCGACGAGCCTCGTGCCGAATCTTCACGAACAAAATGGACCTATCAAGTCTTGCCACAGCTGTCTTGCCTCACTTGAGGCTCTTCTGCCACCAACTACGGGCCAATCTGAGACAGGTAAACGGCATAAGATAACGCTAGCTGATCTCTCATGGCCTTTGAAGCAATCGAAAGTCAGGAAGCTGTTGGCAGAGATATCGCACCATAAGGCTACCTTATTGCTGGCTATGTCTGGTGACATGAGGTAGGTTTCAAGTTGCTTTGGTGGAGTCGAGGCTAACGAAGTCTATCTAGTCGGGACCTAAAGGAAATCAGAGCAGGGATTGAAAGGTTACAAGGCACAATCTCAGGTCAGTGATTCCCATTGATGCCAGACGTGAACTGACGTCCTCAAAGAGTCTGAAACTCGGGAGATCATCCGATGGCTTGAACGCACCAACCCGTCATCTCTACATAACATAGCATTCAACAAACACGAGCCTCTGACAACTGCATGGGTCACCAATTCTTCCCAGTGGAAGGATTGGGTTTCATTGGAATCTGAGACTAGACTCATATGGATATATGGGTTACCTGGTGCAGGGAAAACAGTCCTAGCATCATATGTCATCGAAGAGCTCGAGAAAGTGTGTAAGCTTGCCAACGGTAGTGTTTGCAGCTACTACTACTGCCACTATTCACATAATCAGGACGAAACGATACCATTTCTGTGCTGGGTCATTGGCCAGGTATGTCGGCAAATTAGCTGGATACCACCTGAGCTAAAACGCCTTCATGACCGTGGCTGCGAGCCTACAAGTGCTGATTTGGAGCAAATTCTGGCAATAATATTACAGAAGATCGACAGTTTATATATCGTCATCGACGCCGTTGACGAGAGTACTCCCCGGGAAGAGCTTCTGTCGTTGATTGAGACCATAACAGTTGACAAGCGATTTGAAAAGCTTAGGATACTAGCAACAAGCCGGCAATACTTTGACATAGAACAGTCTTTGGGTGAGATATCAGAAAGCATATCAATGTCGAATGCAATGGTAGACGCTGATATTCGACGGTTTGTACACGCTCGGCTGAGGTCAAGTCATCGGCTGAAAAGATGGCATGAGCGATTCGATGAAATTGAGGCAGTTCTAGCTGCCATGGCCCAAGGAATGTGAGAGCTCCCTTTAGCTAGGATATGATTCAGAAAGTTCCTTTGTTTCAACTGAGCTAACTCAAGGTTACAAGGTTTCGATGGGCTGAATGCCAAATTCAAGCCATAGAGCGACTTCGCGACCAATCGAAGCTCCAGCAACTCCTTTCCAACCTACCCAAAGACCTGAGTGAGACCTACGTAAGGATCTTCGAAGCGATACCTGAAGACGACAGACCACTGGTTCGTCGTATTCTCAATTGGATTATAGGCCATTCGCAGGCTGCTTGGATATATGACGTGGGCGTGAATGCGAATTTAGTCATTTCAGCGGTGACATATGAGCATTTCGGATCTGAAGCCAAACACCAGAAGTCCATTATTGACCTTGAGTATTTAAGAGACATATGAAGCTGCCTCATAACGTTTCGATACGTCCCCGGGGATATTTTCGATAGCTGGCCGGACGACCCTGCTGGACTACATGCTAGAGAAGCAACTAACGGCCGAGACCTTTACGTGTCTCTCTCTCACTACACGGTTCTGGAGTTTCTAGTATCACCGCACGTCATTCAACCAAATTTCGCATTCTTCACGATGTCTCTCGAGCTAATTCGCCTGGAATTCGCAAAGAGTGTTCTCAATCAAGCCCTAGCGGCTGATCCGGAGGGGACAAGTACTGATTGGATCCACGACCGTGAAGCATATTGCCTTACCCTTGGCTGCGCCTTAAATTTGCATGAGATTCTGGCAGAAGCCGATCTCCAGGATCTTTTTATTCGATATATAAATCCTTCATCCCCACACTATACGCGTTTTGGCCCTATTCAGTCCAAGATTATTCAGGGACACGAATACTCCAAGTGTTACTTTCTACGACAAATTCCAGCTCAAATTGGTTTCCCAGTGAGGCAAGCAACATTCTATGGGTCAGCTGGAGCGTTGATGAATCTCATTTTGCTTCGGTACCATTCTTTTCAAAGGGGGCTCACGTCGATGACTAGAAGGCTGCTCGCAGGGAGACAGATGCAAGAACTTCTGAATGTAAGATTAACAGCTACCTTTCTGGTTGAAGCCAAGGAAGGTTTAGATGAAATCACATTGGATGGAAAGGTCTGGGAGATATTACGGTCGCAGCGAATCTATATTGACTATGATGAGCTTTTGGAATGTTTTGATATGTGATGGCGTTATGAATATTGAGTTAATGATTATATTGATATTATATTAGTAACATGTTTACGAGCTATATGATAAGTAGAGTAAGTTGCCTGGTGCAAGCAAGTCTGTCAACTAAAGCTAACACACTCAAGATGGTTTCTATTATCCGGAAGTTGATCTGGCCTCAGCCTGTGCTACCTCCTTCCTATCAACGGATCCTCCGAGAAGCAATATCAGACAGCTTCGTCGCAAGCAACAGAAAAGGACCAGAAAAAAGAACTACCTTACAGAAGCCTTCGTAAGGATATCCTGAAACCCTGCACCGTCTTATGCCGATGATCGGAAGGACGAGCTTTCGGAACCTTTTGATACGCTACAGCGCCACTTGTGTTAGGTATGAAGCTATAGCTATTCATACGGCATAGTAACCTATCAATATTAAGATTACATTAGTCTTCAAATAATAAGACAGTATTTGCCAAGTGACTTGTCCTGTTTCCGCCCACGTGACATGTCACATGCTCTAGAGGAATTTGTTCCGCGCCATGATAAGAGCAATTTTTCGACTTTTGACTCGGAACAAACCCGCTGAGCAACCAAGTACCTTTATCAAAATGAATTTCTTCAACCCATTTTCCCGATCAGGGGCTCAATGGACATTTGTAGGCCGTACATCATCATATCCAGATGTAGATGATGACGCAGGCAACTTGGCAAAACATCGCATGTGTAACGCAAAATCAATACCAGGCTGCAGAGCATTCCACATACCAATGGAAGATGTGTCTTTGTCGAAAGAAGTTCCCGTTGGCGATGATTCTACGTTGGAGTCGTTTATGGATCAGGTGCTTGTGTTCCAATACAAAGGCAAATTTCATGCAATCGATCATGTGAGCAAATGTCTATAAGAAAACTGTTTGCAGGGGCTAACAAGGGTAGTCATGTCCGCATAGCCAATACCCTCTTTCAAAAGGGACGCCATTTGACATTGAAGACTTTGGCGTTGTGCTCAGCGCTGGAGTGTCGTGTCCAAATCACGGTTGGTCGTTTGATCTGTTCACCGGCATGTCAGATCGGGGGAGCTACAGACTCAAGACCTGGGAGGTGGAGATCAGGGATATAAAAGAGACGGAATCCAATGATACGAAAGAGAAGAACGACTTGACGACGGATAAAGAGGTTTGGGTGAGGAGGAAGCAAAGGATTGGCTGAAGCGATGACATGGGGCTTGTCTGGCAAATGCAGGATGATGGCAGGTCTCAACGAATGCTTTGGATACCAAGAAAAATGCATATAATGAACGGAGATAAGCGAAGATACACGACAAATTTCTCCGAAACCAGTCGCGGCTAGCAATTCGGCACTTGACAAGTCCTCCTTTGGAGTACAACTTCTCGCGGCATCATCCCGTACCAGCCAATGACAAGCCTGACGTGTCGCTTAATTGCCCGATCACAAGATAAAATTTCCTTCTCCCTGGAGCCATGCACAGGGTGCTTCAATACTGTCCAGCCAGCCCAACTACGATATCAGAGTCCGGGAGGTGGAAAAAGGCCAGAGCTCTACGTGAGGCGACACAGAAACGAACGTGAGAGGTGAGTCTCGGAGTTATAGAGGGCAGACGTTACAACAGCGTGGCGTTCCCCCGTCCCTCATTGGAGGGCCGAGGGATCCCGGAAAAGCCAGGACTGCGGCTTATCGATGGTTTGATGGGGACAGTGAACGTGAAGAGCGGACAACCCGGTGATACGGATAGCCGGACAATGAATGAATAACCCGCAAACCAGCGGATGGCTCGGGAGTCAAAGATTAGGACTTCGTCGCCCTTGATGAGTATTGGCCATGGGACTGTGACCTCTTCTTTGGTTGCTTGTCTTGCCAAATCTGTGTTGAATGGACAGCGGTCACGACGAGGTTTAGTGATCTAGCTATTAATGGACAGCTACAGCCGGAGATACGGCATAGAAACTCTGGCTATCGAATAGACCCATACCATATCAGATCAAATGGCCTCGCCAAGGTATTCCTCAATGTTAAGTCCATGAATTCGATCTGTCTTAATCTGGCCAATACCTGGGATGTGAATTCCAAATGCAAACATTCCCCTCACTCTCCATAGCCAATATCCCACGTCCCGAGAGGACCACCGGGAAAGTGGAGGATCCCCCGACGCCATCACCAAAACCACCAACTCAACACTCCCAGATCAAGCCAAGCCTGCAACGCCACCAAAGGATCTACTCTACCTGGTTGGTTCGTTGGGTAAGCACCCCAGTGATCTAGATTGCATCTCGGTTACGGACTGTCACTGTCCCATGGGGATCCGGGGTAACGTGGAGGAGAAACTGGGGAGAGAGGGGGGCATTTAGGAGTACTTAATTGACCATGGCCTACGACTGAAAATTCCAAAAACATCACCCCTAACTGCAACATTCAACAAGATGGTCTCTTTCAAAGAAGCCTTTGCTCTGTCTTCGCTTGAAGTCGAGGTTGCGACACCTCCTGGCACAGTCCAGATCCACCGTGAGAATTTCTTCCCTTTTGACGCGTGGAGATTTCAAGACTAACTGTTGAAAAGGGGAGCAGGAAGATGCGGGCCATGTGATTGTTAGCGGACAAGTAACGGATGATCCTCGAGATCCTCTCAACTTGCCAATATGGCATAAAATGGCTGCTCTAGGCGTTGCATCACTGTATGCCTTCACCGCGAACTACACAAGCGGTGTTATCGCGCCTGCGTTTCAGCTCTGGCCCATGATCTTTCCGAGGGATCCGAGATCCTTCTCTGCGCTCTCCAAACTGATTGCGGTAAGTTTCTCTCTTATCTCACTGAAAACAAGTGGAGGTCGATACTCATAAGATCACAGGTCCATATCCTCATGCTCGGCGCCTCTAACATCTGGTGGGTTCCCATGTCCAATTGGATGGGCCGACGACCTGTTCTCATCATCGCCACGGCTATTCTCACGTTCTGCACTCTGTGGTGTGCACTCGCGACGTCGTATGACTCCCTCATCGCTGCGAGGATCTTTCAGGGCATTGGAGGTGGTGCTGCAGATACTGTTGCACCCGCGCTCATTGGAGATATGTTTCCTATCCATCAGCGTGGACGAGCCATGGTAAGCACCCTTGGACGGTAGCAACAGCTGAGTGCTGATATTCTGTAATAGGCCGTTTACACCCTCATGCTCGTCGTCGGACCTCTCACCGGTGGCATCTCAGGAGGATACATCGTCTACCAACAGGGCTGGAAGGCCATCTTCTGGGTCTGTCTCGCCCTCTCCGCAGCCTGTCTCGCTGGTGTCATCTTCTTCGTCCCCGAGACCTTGTATATCCGAAGCGCACCCGTCGAAGGCGTAACAGACCCCGAGATTGAGAAGAACGCCCAGTTTGGCGAAAACGAGCACGTCGAGGATAAGAAGTCTGTCACTGAGGGTGAACAGCACATCACACACTCAACCTTCGGCTACGTCCAGTCTTTGGGCCTCAACAAGCCTCAGGGAAGTCTACTGAAGCAATTCATCCAGCCCTGGAAGACTCTCGCCTTCCCTGGTATTTGGGTGGTGATGCTTCACTACGCTGCGCTTGTGGGCGGTATCGTGACTATTGCGACCATTGGGCCTTCGCTTATGGCGAGTCCACCTTATCTTTGGAAGGCTAATGCTGGTCTTATCAACGTTGGTGCTTTTATTGGCGGCCTTATTGGTTATGTGTACACGCACATGCTTGCTGATGGTAGCCTTGTCAAGAAGGCTAGCAAGACACGGAACGGCGTGGCTGAGGCGGAGGACCGATTGCCGACTCTCTTCTTCCCTCTATTCATCGCTACCAGTGGTTTCTTGGTGTTTGGATTCTGCGCCAAGAACCCTGGTGGACATACGTGGGTTGGACTCCAAGTTGGCTATGGCATGATCTGTTTTGGTCTGATGCAGGTTCCATCTGTTGGATTCAACTATGTGAGTTTCATACCATCCTCAATTTGTTTGCGGTGTGTACTGACAATTTATAGTTGATTGACTCTTATCATTCCCTGGCAGCAGATTGCTTCACCATGGTCACGATTCTACGTGCCGTTATCTCCTTTGCTTGGACGTTCTTTGTGGCTGATTGGGTTCAAAAGGACGGAGCTGCAGAGCCTTTTGGAATCTTTGGGATGTTGATGGGTATCTTTTCTCTGCTGACTGTTCCTCTTTGGATGTATGGAAAGCGTATGAGGATTGCTACAGCAGACCAGGTTCTTCGATGGCAGGGTTACTAGGTCACAAGGAGAGATAGTTGTCATGATGGAATGTGTAGTCTATGGTTATCTTATCACAAATTGACCAAAGTAATATGTCCATCCTGACCCACTTCAAGTCTCGTGTGTCTACTTGTCGTCTCGTAATATTGTCAACATAAAAGTGGTCTCATATTTATTGTCATGCCCGGTCCACGGGAATCAGAACCCCTCAAGCCAAGACTTTCATGCCAAGGGTTTATCGATAATTGGATTGCGTCCCACTGCCAAGACCCTCTCTGCTCACCGCACGCACAGCCCCCCCAAACAACTCCTCCCTACGACACAGGAAGCTCACCACCACCACCAGCAACAAAAGTCCTATAACCCTGTGAAACACGTTTCAGCACCGTAGAATTCCTACAGGAAGAGGCCTCCTCACTCAAACAGCATCTTCTATCCAATACCCGTCGTGCCGAGCTGTGTATGCGCCTCAGTGGGGTCTTCTTCAACCGCGCGCTGCTTTTGGATGGAGATGGGGATATTCAGGGGTCCTTGTAAGAAGTGGACTCTTACGCTGCATTGCATGTGCATTGCAGTCGTGGCAGCTTCAAAATCCTTTTCTCGCGGTTCACTCGGTCTTGGAGGGTCTTGGCTTTTGTGCGGAGGTGCATGCGCGAGGCCTCTCGTGAATCAATGTCAATAATATATATAGTCCTTGACTCTTGACATAACTTGATATTACTCCTGCATCTACACCTTCACATTACACTTCTTCATTCACATTCACATCAGTCAAAATGGTCAACTTCCACGAGAGCTCTTCTGACATCGAGCTTGAGGACGGTCACATCCTCGTCGCTCAGTGCAACGATGCTGATGGTGAGCCTCAAGAGTCTCGTCTTGATCTCGACTACTATATCGGCAACAACGACGGTGCTTTCTACTGGGGTGGCGAGGGTAAGTCAGCAATCATCTCAAGTATATCTCCAACATCCTAACGATGACTTAAGGCTTCTCTGGCTCTGCTTCCGACATCACCTTCTCACTTGAGGGCGACGACAATGTCCCTGTCCTCCGCGCTCTTCTCAACCCCGTTGATGGAGACCCCGTCGAGGCTGATCTCAACCTCGCTGAGTGCATCGGCAACGACAACGGCACTCTCGTCTATGGTGAGTCTTGATGATGCTTGGGTCTTGGATATCTACTAACAGTGATTAGTCCCTCCCCAGTAAGCGAAGTTACGGACTTTGAGGAATGGATTCAGGCGTAAGGACAGTCAAACAAATGATGTAAAATTACCAAACATTCGTTGCCTATTCTTGTGAATGCAGAGCTGAGATGTGAATGTCAAGAAACCCCAAACCGACTACGTGTAGCGTGATTGTGTAACAAGGTCTCGCTAGGAGTGCCGTCCAGCCGTGCCTTTGTACCCTAGCACAACCAAACAAGTTGTATTCTCACAAGTTTCAGCAAACAAACTTAATCTGAAGCTCTACCAGCTTGCACACAGCAGTGCAGTGTAACTGCGTCAAGTAAGAGGAGAAAGGTAGCATCTGCATAGCATTATCCGTACTGGACTTCAAACACAGTACTAATACATATTAACCATCAGACACGGGTATCATGCATCCAACTTCCGTTTTGCCGAGTTCTCCAACTCTCCCATAAGCTGCACCAACTTCTCCGTAAGATGCGGCACCGGCATCCCCGTAAAATTACTCCTCACTATCCCCATAACCGCCTCCATGACCTTGTCAGGCTGAGAAAGCGGCACACTAATCACAACCTCCCCCTCACCCTGAATCTCCGTCCTCCACCGTATACAAGGCTGACCCTGCCCAAAACCTTTGAATCTTTGAATTGCTATACTATCTTCTTCGTCTAAATAAACATTCTGACTAAGTGCTCTGGACAGGCTGGATTGGTCGGATAATAGGCCGTATACCCAGAATGCGAGACTCGCGTGGTATAGAATTATGGCCATGGGACCGCGCATTGAACCGCGGGGTGAGTGTTTGGCGATGTGCATGATCTGAGCGGCGTGGAATATTGTATGGCGAGCAGCTTCGCTTTTCACCCAGTCGCGGACGGTGGGATAGACTGCGCGTGCTCGCTCGGGACCTTCCATGCCTGCGAATATCTGAATGTCTTCGAAGGGCATGTGGAGGTGGAGAAGCGCGAGTTCTAGGCGCATTTGTATCTCGGGGTCTGCGGAAGTGTCGGCGGATAGACTGAGCTTCAGGTGTCCGAGGAGCTTGAGGAGTTCGTCTTTTCGCATTTCTGTGACGAGGGTATTCCAGCGTCGAGGTCGTGATCGTTGGAGGGATGAGAGTTGGAGATACTCCCAGCACATAGTCCATGAACATGAGAGGACAGCCATGATAGCGACGTATGCATCCACCGCGTCAGTATGGTTATTGAGAATATCAGGATCATCAATGACATCCGCGACGAAAAGCGGCTCATCTTGTCGGCGCGAGGCCTTGAGCGAGTTCCACTGCTCCGGCGATGCAGCAGTCCACAAGTCCGCATGTTCCGGGAAAGGCAGAAGGACCTCGGCATACGACACTGAAGGGCTAACCAGCAGCGCCGTGGAAGTGTTGGCATCATGAGATAGCATCCTGAAAGCAAGCCTCTTGAAGGACTCATCCTCTACCCACTGAAACCAGTCTTCCCGAGATACTAGACCTGGAGATTGCATGGTCTTGCTCTGAGAGTACACTGATCTCTTGAACTTTCCATCGCGGCGCATCATGGTAAGCACAGGGTTGAAGAAGCTCTCCGCTATTTCGACTTTCCGGGGGAGACCGCTCCAGATGCCCATCTCGAGGGTGATGACGAAGGCTTGGGTGAGCTGAAGATCACGGACGAGACTGTTATCCTGTTCCCACTAGTCGCAGGTCAGTCTGGGAACATGAAAACGGGGAGTAAGGACTTACATGTTTGGCGACAGCTATCCTCAAGCACTCTTGTATAGCATATCCAAGCTTCGACAAAGCAGGGTCGGAAGTCAAGACTGCTCCGCAGGCAGCCATGGCAGCGACAAGTTCTGGTCTCTTCTCGTTGGGGTTAAAAGAGGCGGCGTGGATGAATGATGTAGCATGCGTGACGGGGGATGTGAGGTAGTACTGAAGTAATGTATCCAACAGCTCAGCAGAGGGAAAGGACGCCACTGCTTTTGATAGGTGATCTGAGCGACAACTATTGACGACCATCATGAGTATCCTGTCACGAGCTGGTCCTTCTAGCTTGGCAGACGTGACTCTTGTGTTTGAGTCCAAGGCGACACCAGACTCAGGTGACGGGTAGGCAGAGTCTGTAGCAGGAAGAGAGAGATTATGCTCCTCAGCGCCGGCATGGTCTTTGGCGTTTGGTCGAAACTTCCAGTGAGAATTTTGAAAGGCCTCGGTACACATCGCCGCGGGTTCACCGGGATCGGTATGTGATGCGGCGCGTGGTGTTTGGGCCCCTCGAGGTGTAGGCTGTATACTTCTGACTTCGAAGGGGATGCTGGTGTTGTATGAGTCGAGGAACCGGAGGTCAATGTCGTCGAGCTCATTGTAGGTGTACATGGGGACATCGTTGGTGCTGGGATTAGCCCATCCTCCTGATAGAAGGTTGAGGTCGGGGAGGGGGAAGAAGAGGGGGTCAATGTTGGTGTTCATGGAGGGGTCTAACCACCGTAAGCCTCGTACCTGGACACGGTGCCTTGAGACTTACCAAGATTCTGGAAGAGGCTATGTGATGTCTGCGGCGTGAGCATATCCAGTGGAGGCTGCTCCATGACAGACGACGCCGACGTTGAACCAATACTGTTATGATCTGGGAACCCAGCCATAGACGAAGAGCTATCATCTTGGGAGAAGATAGCCGCATCCTGCTGCTGCTCCTCAGACTGAAAGTCCGAGTCCAGCTCCATGGAGTCGTTCCACTTACACTCGATACCTTTCTCTTGACATCGACGACAGGGCTTCTCATCACTACAGCGCAGGTGATTGGCAGAACATGTCTTGCAAGCCTTACCAACCCTGCCTGGCATGTAACGCGGTTGTTCAGCTACAGAGCTATCCCCAGCCTGTGAGCCATGGCCAGCAACATGTCTTTTCAGGAGGTCCCTTGATCGTCGTTAGTAAGCGTTGCGACGGCGACATACACGATTAGACTAACGGTCTTGTGAAGGCCTTTGGACAAACATGGCACTTGTAGGGTTTGGTCTGTGTATCTAGCACAAGCAATGTAAACAACACTGATTCAAGTGAATGAATGATGGAAGATGCAAACATACGGGATCGCACGTGACGCGCTAGATGATCAAGACGCTTATAATTCTTCTTGCATGAACCGCACTGGAACATGCCAGGTTGAGTCGTCGACATAGTGAGAATGGGAGAGGTCGTGCCAAGTGGAGAGAGGGAGATGGGCAATCGGGACGTGGAGGAGGAAGAGAGAGAGCTGGTAGTGAGGAGCAGGGGGAAATCGTGTTGGTTTTTCCCTTCGGCTCGGACATGACAAAGAATCCGCGGGGAAATCTCAGGTTGCATTTTGCGGGGATGGCTACGCGATGCTACATCCGGGATGGCTTGATGTTGTATTGGGAGGGGTGTGATTTGAGGGGGATACGAAAATTGGGGGGGAGACAAGTTCCTCCACATCCCGACGGAGACTTAATCACCCTAGACTTGCAATCTCGGCAATTGATTTAACAAAACTTTAATAAATAAATAAATATATAGATAACTCACACTTGTCCCAGAATGGGTATGTTCTGTTTCTTTGATCGTTTCTAGACAAATTCAACTGACATCATGAAAGCCAATCTATCACCAGTTCACTTCTTCTCCCATGGATCTACCATGATGCTGGGGGAAGAGTCCGAGTCTGCCGATTACTGGAAGAAAGCTGGTGATCAAGCATTGGCCAACAACATCAAGGGTGTCATCATGATGGTATGTCTCTCACTCATTGAAATGGCTATCAATTGACTGACGGACGACAATAATAGGGCGCTCATTGGGACGCTGAAGGCGATCGCATGCAAGTCGCCATGAACCCCAAACCAGGCAAATCCCCCGTCGCATACGTCCACCCATCAAAATACGTCGACTACGAACTCAACCCCGATCTCGAGACCGGCGAGCGCTGCATCTCCCTCCTCAAAGACGCCGGCTTCAACGTTTCCGGAAACACCGAGTTCGACTGGATCCACGATACATACCTCATCCTCATCCGCATGTTTCCCAACGGCTGCCCCCCAACAACACTCATCTCCATGAACGCGCGCTTCGATCCTCACTACCACATGCGCGTCGGCGAAACCCTGCGTCCTCTGCGAAAAGAAAATTATCTCATTATTGGTTCCGGCGGTGCAGTACATAACTTGTATCGAAACATTTGGGCGCCTATTTTGTACTACTCTGATAACTTTGCGCAAGAGAAACCACCTGAGGCGTGGGCCCTGGAGTTTCGACAGGCTGTTGAGGATGTTATCAAGAATAATAGCGGACCGAAGTTGAGACGCGCGATGACGAGGTTGATGAAGCATCCTTTCTATAGAGATGCTCATGCTACGGATGATCACTTCATGTCTGCGCTGTTTGTGGCGGGCGCGGTTGGGGATGAGGAGGATGAGGGTGTTTATGGTGAGCTCAAGGCCGAGACTTGGGAGTTGACGAATATGTGTAATAGCCAGTTTACTTTTGGGTCATGGCCAAGGACTCTTGCGACCGCGGCGGCATAAGGTGATTTGATTCAGCAGATTGGTAGACGGACTCTTGGATATACAGCGTGCAATAAATAAGAGATTGATTGATTTAAATGTTTGTGTCAAGACGTGTACTGTAGTTCATTCGGCAACGTAATTAATTATGTACATGTAGAATCGTCCTTATTAGATTGCCATTTCTGGCACGAGCCATTATCATCCCTCAGCAGACCATATCAATCTTCGATAGTACCCTTGGAGCATAACAGACTTAGCTGGAGATCTATTTCAAGGTTAGTAATTTTAACTACTTCAGTTCATTGCATCAACTCACCTCAATGATGGCAGGGCCAGCAGCGACGGTATCGTCAGAGACGACATCCTTGCAGCCAGTAAGGACAACATAAGTCTGTCCAGCAAAGCCCTCAGGAATCTCAACAGAGAAACCACCATCAACAGCCTTAGCCTCAACAAACGTAGGTCCAGTAACAGCGATGAAAGCAGCATAGACACTCTGGCCCTTGGCGCCCTCAAGGGTATAACCGGGTGTCTGAAGCGTAACAGTATCACCAGTCTTGATCTCACTACCCGAAGCAGCAGCAGCCAAAGCAGGGAAAGCCTTGACGGGTAGAGCAGGGTTCTCCTTGGGGCACCCGGTGATGAAGCCTGAAGCAAGGGAGTACACCTCGTTATAGCTCAGAGGAGCATCGAATGGCTGGGCAAAGGGTACTTGCTTGAGCGCACCGCGGATGTAGGATGAGTGACGCGCCTCGACGGTGAGGATGGACCCGGCGGCGGTGAGGTATGTCTTGCTCATGATGTCGGCTGCGGCGCCGAGATAGGCTGAGACGCCGACGCCTTCGAGGACGGAGGCGGTTGCGAGGAAGGACTTGACATCTGTGACGCCGAAGGAGTATGTGCACTCCTGGACGGGTGTGACGCCGGCAGCTACAGATGTTAGCACAGTCAATCATCATAGTACGGTGTTGAAACTTACCCTTGAGGGCCTTGGTGATAAAGTCAACATGGGCAGTCTCATCAGAAGAGACCTTCTTGATGTTGTTGTAGAAGGTAGAGTCATAGCCAGCATCTGCAAAGTCCTTCTCAGTAAAGTTGGAAAGACCTTGACGATAGAAGTTATCCTCTAGATGCTCAAGAGTAAGAGCGTAGTTGAGAATGACTCCATCGTTGAGCCCAGAGGCACGCTTCTCAATGACAGGAGCGGCGGAGGCAAGGCCAGCGGCCAATAGGGGAAGGGCAGTAGAGAAGTACATGATGACTAAAGGTTTGTATGGTTTGATAGAAAGGGATAAGGTTGAGAATGATCTGATGGAGCGAATTGGATGCACCAGGTCCTAGATATGTGATTGTTTTATCACCAGTCCAAGTAGATATACATATCCAGCCAAACTTGCTAGCAACACCATTAGGCCCTCATGATGCCTCGACTTCAATTGTGAATAATACCTCCGCCCTCGATCCACAGCCTTAATCTCCCTAGACTCACAACATCACGATTCGGCATCTCACCATTCCGCTCCGATCTTCCGGCCGTCCAATCTCCCTCCCCAAAGCTAACAAGAGCCAAAAGCCAAAGGTATCGCACCGCCCAAATTTCAGCCCTAAGAAACATCCATCTCAAACAAAAACAAGCCACCATTTGCCGAATCAAGACGTCATGGTTCAAACAGATTACCCGATCGGGAACGTTTCGATGATCGTCAGGTCGGCAACTCTTGAACCCGTAGTTGATAGTTCGAAACTAGTGCTGCTCACCATTCGTGCGCTGTTTTCTAATTGTGGGACGTTTGGCTCTCGGATGGCTTTGGTTCCGTGAGCTAGAGAGGATTGAGTTGTAGTCTGGGTTTTGGTGAGACATGGCTCGGAATATTCACCATCCGAACAACATCGCGTTTGTTCTAGTTCAGGATTTTGTAGTAGTTATGTTGGTAGTGTCGATGTTGCGCTTGGGTAATGTGTCTTAGGCTGAGCTTTGAGGAAATTTGGTGTTGATCAGGGGAATTGGTAATCTCTCCGAGCAGCCGAAAGTCTTCGGGATGAGTTTGGTCCGTGGAATTGATAGTCATTGTCGGTAGAGATGCTGGGAAGTCGGCATTAAATTAACAAAGGTTGTTAGTGTAAATACATTCCTGTTTTTATTAATCGCTTTTGTGTTTTATTTGCTTGGATTCCCCGCCGAGTTGTTTGTTGTCAGATTGTCTAAGCCCAGCATTCACTCTTTGACTTTCACTCATTCATAAACGCAACCATGAAGTTTACTATCATCGCTGCTCTTGCAGGTAAGTAATACGTTTATCACTCATACATACTTTAACTAACAATCTATACAGTCCTATCAGGAGTCCACGCCGCCGAATCTGCATCTACAACAATTACCTGCAGCTCCTGTCCCTCGGCCGTAACGACCCCTGACATCGTCACACGATCCGCTCTCCCTACTACATCTTGCACTGAGAAGCCTTTGGCGGTTGTGTCAATGACCAAGGGAGGCAGTGGAGCTGCTGCACCTACTGGTTCGGGTGCTGATTCTACCCCTACGGCGCAGGTCCCTGTGTCTGGAGCTAGTACCAAGAAGGGCAGCGTTGGTGGAATGGCTGCGGCGGCTGTAATGGTGGCTGTTTATATGCTTTAGTCGTTTGTGTAGTGGCCAATGGCGGGTATACCAGTGTTGGGCGAGCTTAATATTCGATGGGTACTAGTTTTATATAGTGGTGTATGAGCGGCTATGCTGTACATGTAATACCGAACCGTGTTTATGGAGGAAGACTACTGGGCTTTCGCGCTGTATCGCAATTGATATTTTGGATAAAGACAAAGACTAATCTATTAGGCTGTTTTATGTGCTATCTAGTTGGGAATCACTGGAAGAGTGATATAGTTTTGTTGGCGAGGTCCAAAGTGGATATGGTTCGAACCTTGGAAAACCTCTGGTGATCTAAAACAAGTTAGCAACGGGCATCAAAATCTCAAATATTCATGCTTACCTGTCCACCGGGTCGTTGTGCAAGAAAATACCCGACCCCTGAGTATCCCCCGACGACACCTCGAAGACCAACTTACCCCCCTTATCAACAATAACATTCGTAGGCCAAACCTCAATATCAACAGCATAAACTTCACCCTGTATCACAGGCTGAACGTCCTTGCTGGTGTAGTTTCTATGAGGAAGCCACTCGCGATGCTTAGGGTGTTCTGAATCAACCTTGCGCAGCGACACGCGAAGCCAGCCCTTCGTCAGGGGAACAGGATCACCTGCTGTGCCGGTATAGAAGACTTCTTCCCCTGTAGGATCGAAGTGGCGAAGTGTGACAAACAGATCAATGTCACTGGGTGTAGGGCCGGAAGGATCAGGGGAGACTGAGACATTGAGATGAGCGACAACGTGGCCCGTGATCTCTGTCTCAGCCTCAAAAGCAGGAGTTGAAAACTGGACTACCTCAGGCTTCTCCAGCGTTCCGAGAGCTTTGTAAGTAATCTTCTTACGCTCTGTCTTGGGCTCTTCCCAGCTTAGACCTTGTTCAGGTGTGAGGAAGAGCTTCTTGTACTGAGTTCGCGCAATAGGCCATTCGTTCTCTTCCCTTCTAGGATAAGCCTTTTCCTTCTCGGCGTCGTTGAAGCCAACGTTGCCTTTTCGGAGAACAAGACTCACGGGAGCGACCTTGCCTTCTTGGGACCAACCAACGCGGTCTTCGCCCTTGAGGAAAGCATCGAGGAAACTTCGTTGAATTTCAACTTCTTCCTCGTAGTAGAAGGGGAGGTCGTGACGACCTGTGATGAGGCGGAGATACTTGAACTTTGAACCAGCGTGGATATATCCCTCGATGTTGCCGCGGAGATGGAGAAGAATACCGCCCCAATTACCCACTGACAGGAGAGGGACTTCGATATCGCCCATGTCGTACTCCTTAGAAGCATAGTAGGCCTCATCTCGGAAGCGGTTGACTTGATTATCGATAGTCTGATCCTGTCTGTTGGCCTCAAGTTCTTCTTCAGGTAGATCACCCTCAATAGTATCAGGACCCCAATTCCTAGCATTTCTCCCAGGTCGACCGTACTGATTCGTAATGACCTGGCGATTCCACCAAAACTTGATAAAAGCATTTGAAAGAATTCCACCATGTCGACACCGATCGCGGTAATAATCCGACATGCCCTCCCAAGGAACAATGGCACTCAGACCCTTTGGTTTGCGGGCAGCGACTCGCCATTGACTTCCGGCGTAGTAGCTAATACCGAGAAGACCGACTTTGCCAGATGACCAAGGTTGCTCGGCGGCCCACTCGACGACATCGAAGAAGGCTTCGCTGGTGCCTCTTGACATGGTATCAAGCTTGCCGGTTGATTGGCCGAGACCTCGCTCATCAGCGCGGACGATGGCATAGCCGTGCTTGGTCCAGAAGCCAGGATCTGGAGTTTCCCATGCTGAGTGCTGAGATTTGTGCTGAGGGTTCACTTCACTGAAGGACTTGGGGTGGAAGCTGTAGAATTGTTAGATACTATTTTTCTCATAATAGGATAATGACTCACTCTTGATACCAAATGTCCTTTCCGTAAGGGCCATATGTGACGAGAACAGGAACTTTGTCAACACCCTTGGGCCGATAGACATTGAGTCTCACCAGACCATCGCCCGCCTTGAGAGGAACAGTAGCATTCTGTTCAAAAATATAAGGAAACGACTCCTCATCCACAGTATGGATATCCTCCTTGATAGGGTTCGGCATTGTAATAATTGTATACTGAAGGTAAATTGAGTTATGCTAAGACCAAAACCAAAAAGCCCTTGTAAAGTATCGTATGACAGGCCCTATTTCACTTCCCTCCCGGTGGATAACTCCCTCTCAATTGCACCATATTTCAGTTCGTCGCCGAATTATCCCTTCGGTTGAGACCCCAACTTTTTTAGGTGGAGGGTTCCGATACGGGGGCGTTCGGTTACGTGGGGCCGAGACCCGAAACGCGTAAGACCCCAGATGCAAAGTGAGATCGGGGACTTGGAGGAGATGGGATGGGGAAGCGGGAGAATCTGGGGAAGGGTGATCATGAGACGGTTTGGAGAGTCTGGGGTTTATTAGGTTCAGAGCTGCACGAAATCGTTACATCGTTTGGTCATATACATCTGCCGAGTGCACTTTTCCTGGGCTATTTTATTGTATTATTCACTGCAATCATGACTCAGGATACAGAAATAAGACCTTTGAACATTCTCATTGTTGGAGCAGGTAATCTTATTAATCTTACAGCAATTATTGTGAGGAAATGCTGACATTTCAGGCATTGGTGGTTTAACCGCTGCGCTTGGTCTCCGCCAACAAGGACACAAAGTAACAGTACGTGAACTTTATCGTGACGATATCCACTTTGGCTCATACTCTGTATCTTAGCTATTCGAGAGATCACAATTGGCGAGAGAAGTCGGTGCTGCTATTCACGTGGCTCCCAACAGCCATGGACTTCTGAAGCGATTTGGTGTTTATCCCGAGACTTTTGGCGCAAATCGCGTTGAAGGCGTAAGCTGTACGGTCGCGCAATGATCTGAACTCCATTGACGCTCGCAGGTCACCGAGTATACACATAATGGACATCTAAAGTTTGATAATCACCTCAAAGGACCACTCTCCGTTTGGGAGCACGTACGTTACTAGGTGTCATTTCCCCGCAATAATCGCTAACATCATGTAGCCATGGGTTCTTGCGCATCGCGTCAGTCTCCATGAAAACCTCAAGAACCAAGCAACCTCTACCGAGGGTCCCGGAACACCAGCTATTCTCAAGACCTCCAGCCCAGTAGTCGATGTCGATCCCTCAACGGCAACTGTCAAGTTTGAGGATGGCACTTCAGTATCTGGCGACCTGGTTCTTGGAGCCGATGGCGTCAGCGTAAGAAGCCCAGATCCCATCTTTTGATAGTTGAAGCTAATAAGAAATAGTCGATAACGCGGTCTATAGTCACTGGCACAGATATCAAGCCTTATGGCTCCGGAAAGAGCGCTTTCAGATTCATGATCCCCCATTCGAAATACTTTAATGACGAAACAACCAAGCCTTTCGCCGAGCGCACAGGTACTATGACGATGTGGATGGGTGATGATAGACGAATAATCATGTATCCTTGCTCTAATAACACTGTCATGAACTTTGTTGCCATTCACCCAAGCAGTATCACATCCGGAGCAAACAAGGGATCTGGTAAGTGAGGGAAACATGTGGGATACGAGCGTAAAGCTGACATGAATAGGCTGGGGACAGGGCGGCAGCAAGGAACTACTTCTAGAAGTTTACAAGGACTTTGAGCCAAGGGTCCGCGCTATTCTCAACCTGGTTGATGCTAGCGATTTGAAGCTTTGGACTCTTCTGGACATGGATCGTATTCCAACATGGCATAAAGATCGACTTGTCTTGCTTGGAGACGCTGCCCATCCATTCTTGCCTCGTAAGTCAATCAAATTTGGTGAAGTGACATTACTAACTATATCTTCTACGTAGATCAAGGACAGGGTGGTGGTATTGCCATCGAGGACGCGGCATCGCTAGTGGCCCTGCTTCCCTACGGCACAACAGCCGATGAAATCCCCAGTCGTCTTTCTCTATACGAGAAGATTAGAGACGAGAGAGCTCACATGGTGCAACTCTTCACCAGACAAGCAGGCGAGGATCTTGATGAGGAGACTCGCGCCAAGTTCAACAGTAAGCCACCTAAGTATGTCCTCAGTCACGAATAATCAAAACTGACAATCATAGTCTACAAATTCCTTAACTACAACTTCGGACATGACGAGTGGCACAACACAAAGAAAGCTCTCAGAGATCATCTCTGGTCTCAGAACAAGAACCTCCACTGGAAGTCACCTGTATCATTCGGCCCCATGCCCAGTCCCCGACAAGATTTCCACGGACAACGATATAACGGCAACGACTCTTCGTTCACTACTTGGTCGGTCCGTTTCAAATCCTCAGCTACATACCTCAAGACTCTCTTCCCCACAGACCGGTTCAGCTTCTACAAGCCCGGCACTGTCGCTGAAGCTACATACTCGTGCACTGAGTTGAAGGATATGAAGTGGCTTGGTGGTGGCGGTTACAAGTTCTTTGGCCTTTGGATCCATGGTGTTCAGTACGAGAAGAAGGATGGCAGCAAGATCTATGGATCATTCCTAGCTGTCCTTCTGGAGAACCTGGCTGATCCTATCGTCACGGGTCGTGAGGAGCTGGGTATGCCTAAGCTCTTCTGCGATATCGACGTCGTGCAGAAGGGTGCCAACACTAGCATTCGCTGTAGTTGGCGAGGAGCAGAGTTCGTCGACATCACACTCAAGGGTCTAGGTGAAGCTTCCAATGGACATGCAAATGGCGCCGACGGAACAAACGGCCATCCCCCAACCGTTGGTCCTCCAGGTGCCCCTCCCCTGCCCAAGGAGCAAGGACTTTTGATATATCTATATGTGCCTGCAGTCGGCCAGCCTGGTGTTGCTGACGCCGCGTATCCGGTGTTTATCGAGGATGGGTTGGAGACGACTAAGCGACAGGTTAAAA
>JAAOAN010000358.1:0-69933 GCA_013396205.1 Fusarium mundagurra | reverse complement strand
CAATCGACATCAACAACAGCTAACCCGGCTACAGCTGTAGTTGATCTTGATCGCGTAGCGTCGTATGCTAGCTGTTGTTGATGTCGATTGCGCAGCGGCGTATCTTGTGATGGTTTTTGCGGTTTTTGGCCTGTTTTGAACTGGCCTTTTGGGGTTAGAGAAGAGATTACAATGCATGAGGTGTTCATGTCTGACCGGACCCACGGAGGCCCGGGTCCGAAGTCCCGGTGAGCATCGCCACGAATGTCCGAAACGGGCAACGTCAGTTCGACTCATCACACCAACAACCCAGATAGGGCCTGATATAAACTCACTTAACACGCTTCACTATGATTCGATTTTACCCGTCCTTTATACCCAACATTTCGAATCCGGTCGAACTAAGACTCAGCACGACTCGCAAGACTAGATAATCGACCATGGCAGATGCAAGTGTCGTTGACAACGATCAGCAGCAGTTGCTGAAAGTTGCACAGACTCCTTCATTCTGCAGACTATGTAACATTGAGTTACGAGGACTGGAAACATGGAAAGCCCATGTCAAAAGCGACGGACAGTGAGTACCTCTACCTCAATCAGAACACAAGCAAGAACTGACCGTCGCTTGAAGTGTCCAAAAATTACAAGAGAAAGTCCATGGCATTACAGAGTCGTCAACACCAACCTCTGCTTCAAAATTGTCTCCGTCTTCAAGACAGAAAAGGGAAGAGTTCGAAGATTATGACCCGGAGTCCGAAAGTGACGCTGAAGAAGATGATTTTGAAGAAGACCAGGAACTCGTCGTGACGGAGTTCGTGCCTAGTCATTGCCTCTTCTGCACCAAAGACACCTCAACTTTAGACGACAGCATGAAACATATGTCTTCAGCACACAGCTTCAATATTCCCTTCCAAGAATTCTTAGCCGTTGATCTCGAGACACTTATCTCGTATCTTCACTTCGTCATCAACACATACAGAGAATGCATCTGCTGCGGCACCCGCCGGAGTACAGTCGAGGGTATACAGCATCATATGCTAGCTAAAGGTCACTGTCGCTTCGACATCTCACCAGAGACAGAAGAGTTCTACGAGATACCGCAATACGAAGATGCTTTGGGGGATAGAAAGCAGGATTCAAGTGATTCGGTGAGACTACCATCCGGAAGAATCATCTCTCATCGCAAACACGAAGAATCTCGCGTTCCTCGTCGGGATGTAGCAGATCAGAAACGTCTTGACTCCTCAGCGCCTGTGGAGCCAGGTATGGAGATTGCGCATCGACGAACGGTCAATGGAAGTCGTGAGGTAGTGCAGGCTAATGAAGCTATTCTTGCTGCACAGCTCTCGAGGCTCAAGGTTACCAGTGATAGAGCAGCGCAGAGGGAGGAGAAGAGGTGGAGAGGAAGGTTGGAACGAGCGAATAATTTCTTTGCGCTGAAGAGGCTTAGGTTGGATGCTGCAGATAGTCGAATGGGTCGGCAATTCTGAATATTTTCTTAGTAAATATCTCTTGGGATATGTGTCCTTGTGAATACCAACTGAATAATGCATCTCTCTGGCTACTATGTTTGTATGTCTACACTCAGTAATGGCCTAACCCACGATTTCTTGTGCAACTGCTATCTTCAGCCCCGTTGCCTAGAGCCATTATTTGTGGCGTATCACGAGGCAGTCCCCAAGGCTCCCTGTCCATGTCTCAGCCTCTCCGATGAATCACGGGGGTTCAGCAGCGGCATTCAGCTATTTAAACCCGAGTACTGCCTCCAGTTTGTCCCAGATCTGTGGGACTCAAGTGAAAAGATCACCCCATGCTCGTCTCACGCTACGTGCTCTCATTAAGATGTCGTCCTCACGGTCATCCAGCCCAGTCTCTAGCGAGGATCCCTTTAGCGCCATCCCCAATTCGCCTGTCTATGCCCCCGAAATGGACAGCCAAGGAAAGGCACAGAACTTGAAAGGTGACGATATTGATGAACTCTGGCAGGTCCAATGGTATCTTGAATACCTGAAGTTTCCTTCTGATGGAATAGGTATAGATTTATTTTTCTCTCACTCTATACGGCCTCTGGAGGAAGTTGTGGGTTTGACTTCGTAATGGCAGCCGCTGATGTAAAGAACAGGAGTTGAAGTAAAAGCATTTCGACCAGTTGAATTTGACGATATGGAGGAATTTGCTAGCACCCTTGACAGTGAGAGCATCCATATTATGTCTGCACCCGAGGATGCAAATATCAGAAACGCTGTGTACTAACCAACATGTAGGAGAATACCTTTTCCATTTCCTTGGATTCTGCACAGTCCCGAATTTCACGAACTATGTAATAGCCTCAACTTTGTGCCATGGCTATTTACAGGTTTCGATGTCCACGTCCTGAGAGGGCTCGGGCGACGTCTATATAATTCACACTATGGTAAGAAACCTGCGAAATAGGCCAAGATGTTGATAATTTTGATCGCCTCGACAGATATCTGGTTCACTCTGCCATTAGTCGACCTTGGCGAAGGCGAAGAAGAGGATTTCTCCCATCCAGAACAAGACATATCTGCCGTCTTGTTCGACACAAGTACTAACGGCAAAGTCTTTGGGGACATGGGTTTGTTCTACCTTAGTATCAACCTTGAGACAGCACAGATGCGGGTCCTCTTTACCCAGGCCGTACCAGTTACCGAAAAGCTCATTGCCTCATGTAGGAGGGCGGCTGATTTCGGCATTAGGGACGATGCGTTCACACTTCTTACATGTGCATTGAGTGCAGTTCTTGAATTGCAGTCTGAGAATGCTTACTTTCTTTCTTCGTCTCTAACCAAGTCGGTATATTTTTATCCCATATCTATGTAAACTTCGTTTCATTGAAGCGGGAGAATTACATTTCTGATAACAGATTTATAGGAAGAGTATGGTAATTCTCTCCAATTTGAGATCACGGAAGACGAGGAGACGAAGGTCAAAAAGACTGCGATTCTACTGAGAAAATGTCTGCCTTACATGGAAAAAATGTCTGAGGTGGTGGAGTGTATTATCCAAGTCATTGGAGATACACTCAACGAACACAGAGAATGTCGGAAGCACATTTCAATTCCGCGACAGCACTTCCGTCGTGTCGAGAAGAATTTGCAGACTCTGCGCTCGAAGGCGATTTCCTTCAAGACATACCAAGAGACACGTATCAGGAGGATCAATGTCTGCTTGTCAACGGTAGCGCCTCTATACCATCGGGGTGCTCTCTGTCAAAATACCATACTGACGACGTGCTCTAGCTCTCAACCCTCCTGAGCCTCAGAGCTGATAGTGCAATTAAAGCCAGCACCGAAGCAATGACGCGGTTGACAGAAGCGAACCGAGAGGACAGCGGCAGAATGAACGATATCGCTATAGCTACCAAGCTCGACAGTGAGGCCATGATCACTATCGCCAAGCTTACCATGCTATATCTCCCGCCGACTTTTATAGCGGTAAGAAACCTCTTCCTGGTAGTGAGCAAGACTTGACCAAGATCCTCGCAGACTCTTTTTAGCATGGGGATATTCAACTTTGACTTTGACAACGGCAAGAATGGACGTCTTGTCGTGTCTAGCCAGTGGTGGATGTACTTCGTCGTTACCATCCCTTTCACCCTGGGAACGTTTTATGGGTTCAGAGCCGTCACAAGATCGCACAAACAAGCGAGCCAGAAAGCAGAACGAGAGGCCAGGCAACCTGAATGAGGCTCGATTCCTCTTCCTCCATGTGTAGCGTGTACTTGGAAGCAGTTTGAGAAATATCACATGGGTTACTTTTACGTACATCAAAGTTCTGTGCACCAGTCAATGCAAGCCATTCATTCAAGCCGGTGGGTAACTGAGTGGCTCCCCTTCACTTTAACGCCAAGCGTTGTCGCCGGGAGCAAGAAAAGCATGTCGCGCCAGAGAGGGTGACAGAAATACTTTGCCAAAGGGTCACTAGAGAGTTATGTTTACTGTACCTACTTATTTCTGTCGACTATGATGACAGGCCCAAGCTTTCTTACCTCCCTGGTGCTATCGATCGTGAATTGAGGTTCCACCCATCAGGTCCCCGCCAGTGAAGAAAAAAAAAAGTTTCAAGAAAATTTTGTCGCGATTGAACGAGCAATTGAGTGAAGAACTGCAGAATAAATGAATTGAAGACATTCCCAAATGTTCAGTGAACTGCGTGACTGATGGTGACGACATTGATTGCCTTAGGCACCTCATTCCTCAAAACGGCACAGCTTGTGTAGCTATTGCCCAACGTAGAGAGCTCTGAGCTGCCTATGACGACACTAAAAGCAACCACCACCAAATATTCCTGTGACCCCTCTATTTACCTTCTCCCAACAACAACCACTTCACATCAATCAATCCATCAAAAACACAATCAATCCAACTTCAAACTCACGCTCACCGCAATCATGTCCCGCATCCCAACCTCCACCTCGGTCCTCGAGTCCGCCGTCATCGAAGCCCCCTTCAGCGACGTCTGGCACCTGATCAAGCTCCAAGACTTCTCCAAGTTCTACTCCGCCCTCTCCTCCAGCGAGTGGGTGAAGGGCGCGTCCCCCGACACCGACATCGTCAAGTGGACCTTCAAGGACGGCACCGTCCTCGAGGTCAAGCAGGAGGAGCACTCGTCCATCGACCACTACATCACCTACAGCGTCATCTCGTCGCAGCCCGCCCTCAGCTACACCTCTGTCGTCAGCACCGTGCGCGCCTACCCCGTCACCTCTGGCAAGCATGAGGGCGCTACTTTCGTCACCTGGAGCGGAAACTTCTCTAGCGATGCTGATGCTGGTGTCATTGAGGATGCCAAGTTCAAGCGCCGTGAGGCTTTGGCTGATCTCGCCAAGGCTGTTGCCAAGAAGTAAATGATGGGAATATGGGAAGCAAGGATTAAAAAGAAACGAAGGGTATCATAAGAATGTCTATGGATGGGCGGAGCAGGGGTATCGTATCACATATCACATGTCGATGTAACTATTAACCCGTCGTCTCAATCACATCAATTGTCAAGCTATGCTTCATGGAATTGCAAATCGAGACCGAAACTTGACCCTAAGCTTAAGCTAAGAAAGTTTATAATAATTATCCCAAGTCTTCATAAGGATCTGCATGATCTATGTCAGTCTTGCAAATGCCTTGAATCTTCAAGTGGTTTCGGATTGTTTTGGGCCCTGGACTGATCACACTGCGTTGCATTAAATACAGGTTACAGTCTGTGGTGCACCAACAACGCTGTACGAAAGGTTGCGACAACCACAGAAACGTGCATCGCACAGCCAAAATTGATCGCAAAACATGTGTTCTGATCCATGTTTCACAACATCTCACCAGGACTGGACCCTGAACATCGCACACAAAAGATTTGCGCTGGATTTTCAGGGTCTGGGGAACAGACCCATTCTTGGCGGAGAGCTTCAGGGTAGGACTGATCGGGTACCTCAGATTTTCAACACCATCAGATCAGATCATCTTCAATTCTAGAACAATTCGAAGCAGTAAATCCGCGTTAGTCTACGGAATCAACGGAATTCACCTGCAAGTATCTTTTACGATCATCAAGTAAATGCCTCATTTTTAATTCAGCGACGTTGCGCAACAGTGACACTCCCCAGAAACCTTTTGTACATGGGACCTCAAACACGAGATAAGAATCTCACGCCTCGCAGTGCAACCGGCTTCTTCGGATGCAATGTCGTCCTTACAAGCGATGCAGGGTCCTCTCGACAAAGTGAGTCTCTTCCATGGCATGATTGGACCACAGAAAATAGAGAGGAATGAATGAGATGCCCCTTGAATAAAAATCTGAAGCTTGAAAGTTAATTGAACTCTAAATTCCAACGTCCGAGATCCCGATTCTCGACACTTTGTATTCACCGATGCCGATCAACAGTTTCTGTGAAACCTGGACTACGCGTATTTGGCGTATAGATCTTTGCTCGTATCTTCTCTACGCGTATTAATTCGTCCGCGCGTTCGTTTAGCCCGTCTCTCGTCAGCCGGAATTTAATAACTGGTGCCACACAAGTCGGGTCAGATTTTAATCACTCCAACGGCGTTTTATTGAACCTCCGTCTTCCGTCGTGGGATTCGGCGGCACGGTAATCTCGTAGGGTCCGATCCTTCAGCAGGTTCCACATTCAATTCCGTCAAGCGCATAAAAGGGGATGGTCAAAACTCCACCACAATTTCACATTCTCCGCACAGTCAGACGAGGCGAGCATGGGTGCAAGCCTTGTTTGAGATGAGCACGTGAGCATATCTTCTTGTGGGATATCGTGAAGTGGGGGTATACGTGTACGTATTGATTGACATTATTCTAGATTAACATTAATTAATTTGTTCATTGCGATGAGTTGCTATGGGATATCGTTATGTGATGATTGAGTAAAACATGCGGAGTGTCATCATTTATTTTCCTCCCCGGTTACCGGTCGTAGGGAAGGGCTTCTCCAGCTTGACACACCAGAGGAACAGGTCCTCCAAGGGCAAGAGACCAAGCAACATACGGTTCGACAACCAAGCAACCAGAACAACTCCCGTAGCAGCAAGAGCATCAAGCCAGTAGTGATTCGCCGTAGCAACAATGATAGTCAACACAAACGCCGGGTACACGACGCTCAGTGCCACGAAAAAGACCTGCCACGCCTTGCTCATGCGCTTCTCACGGGGGGCGAGGCGGCGGCGGAAGAGGCCAGAGTGGTACAGGAGGACAGTGCCGATGCAGAAGGAGTATCCAAAGTGAAGAGAGGGGAAGGCGGCGAGCTGGTTGAAGAACTTGTTGGTGGCGTAGATCGACTCGGCGTCTTCGCGGCGGACGGTGTCGAAGAAACCGTATTCTTCGGGGAGGAGACGAGGCGGCATGCATGGGTACGTTGTGAAGACGACGAAGCTGAAGAGGTTTGTGAGCGTCATCATGCGACGAGCCTCTGCGAACTGGGCGTGCGTCGGTGCGGCGTAGTAATACCATGCAAGGAAGCTTAAGCTTGTTAGCCATGTTTGCTCATGAGAGGGGTAGTAGCAGCGACGACGAACCTGACAGTGACGGGGATGTGAATAAGGGAGTAAGCGCGGTTCAAGATGGTCAGCATCGTCTGGTGATCGTTCCTGAAGAAGCTCTGGACATCGATCTCGCGCAGAGGAAACAACCAGCTGAACGGGCCCTCATGCTCAAACCACAAGACCGCCTTTCCATGGTTCTCGGCAGTCTGCCAGACGCCATCCGTGGCGGCGATAAGCTCACTCGCCGACTTGACGCCGACGTAGAAGAGCAGGTTGACAGCCCAGTAGAACATCTCGACGAGGAACGGAAACTTTTGTATGAAGCGCGAGTGGTAGTACTTCGCGTACCGACTCGAGTTGGGCGTGTGGACAACAGCGCCGCAGCATGTTCGTTTCTTGGGCGGGTGCGTATCCGTAGGCGACGCTGCGTCAGCGAGGTTGAGACGCTCCGTCTCGTCGTGGACGTCCTCCTCGTCCCATGGCTCCAGCTTCGATTGGCCGAGGAGACCTTGGTCGGCGCTCTTTGAGGAAGGGATGATGGAGAAGTTTCGGAGGCGGTTGAAGTAACATGAAGCGATCATGACACCGACGATAAACTGCACGTGCCGCCAAAAAAGAGGCCACAACATTAGACTTCTGCGCGGCTGCGAGAGTTTACACAGAGACAAAAAGAGATACGTACGATTGGCTCCACGACGGCGTGGTAGGCAAACTGCGGCTCACCCAAATCTTGTTCATTCTGTGGAGTTTGCTCTTGAGCCATGATGTCCTTCTACTGCGGCATGTGCCGACCTGCCCGCAAAAGATAAAAAAGAAAGAATGAGGAAAAAATAGGGTAAAAGAAGCTTAAAGGTTGTCACGACGAATAGGTTGGGTCGGGTGAGTTTGATAGAAGGGGGAAAAAAAGGTTTACGTTAAAAAGATAAATAAAGAACGAACTTCGGAAGACGCGGAGAATAATGGACAAGGGGAGGACGGGTCAAAACAAGGGAAGCAAGGATTGATTTGGGATCAGGATTTCTTTGCGATTACAGCTAGGTACAGACCGCCAAAAACGCACCTCACGCACTGGGCTACGGAATTAAAGAGCGTTAGGCGTTGGTTAGGGGGGGTTGGATAAGCTTGGCGGGTTGGAGCGCTGTGTTATTACGTGTCTTGGCTGTGATACTGGGAGGCAGCCCCTGAAGCGCCAGTACCAATTGGTAATTGGTCGCTTGGGCCATTCAGCTTTGGTGACGTAGACGATCCATGTCCGCAGAGGCTAAATTTTAGATTGCCAGGGGGGGAGATGACAGAAACTGTAGAGCATGAGGCCACTATAAAGTCAGCGCGAAATGCACTGGCTGAAATTGTCAGAGAGAGAGCGGAGTGGGGTGATTGTCAGCCAATCCCGTCGTCCGCGGACCCCCTAATCCCCCTCGGATTTTTCGTTCTCGCTTTTGTTTAGGGGGGCTGCTCCACTGATAATGAAAGGGTCACCCCCCTTTGCTGCACTGCAACTGTACTGCCACTGTCCCTGCGGCGCAATCCACCATCTTTTCGTGAGTGTCAGATTTAATCTCAGCCCAGAAAAACAATTCAATTCAATCCTTTCCACTCCTTCAAAAGCGCACCCAACGCCAAGCCGCTTCGCCGGTCCCTAGTCTCTCCCTCCCTCTCTTTTTTCTTTCTTCTTCAATACTCTTTTTTAATCCCCTAAACATGTCATCCTCACCGATCCTCGGTCCCGAACGAAAAAACTCCTATGATGAAGAACGTCTCGAATGGGCGACGCCCTCTGTGCCGAAGAAGTACCTCCGCCTGCCAAGACTGCGCCGCTCGACCGTTATTCTCCTCCTCATCGACTTTTTGATTGTCGCTGTGCTTGTTCATGCCTTTTACCCGCTCATCACGCTGCTGCGGAGGAATGAGGAGCTGTTTGGTGCGAGATTAACGCTGCCCCTGAATGATACGTCGTTTGGCGAGGATGTGCCCGCGCAGAGGACGATACCGAGGATTTTCCACCAGACGAGTGCGAATGAGACCATCCCTGAGGCTTGGAAGGATCTAGTCAAGAGTTGTCGAGATACTTACTCGGAGTTTGAGTACAAGGTTTGTTTATGGTCCTGGTGGTTTGATTGAGGGGACGGGAGCTAATTGTCGCAGCACTGGACGGACGCAAAGGCTCGTGATTTTATCTCAGAAGAGTACCCTTGGTTTCTCGACACTTGGGATACGTTCCCCTTCAACATTCAGCGCGCCGACGCTATTCGATACTTTGTCCTTCACCACTATGGCGGTATCTATCTCGACATGGACACGCTCTGCAACGCGACCATCCCCCTGCACCAGATCGAAGCCGACGGAAGCAAGCACCACGCCGTCTTCAAGAGCACGACACCCACCGGCGTCTCCAACGACATGATGATAACCTCCGCCCACCACCCCGCCTTCACAAAAGCCCTCTCCCGAATCCAACTCTACAACGACATAACCCGTCCCTGGGCGCACATCCTCCCGCACGTCGCAGTGATGGTATCAGCGGGTCCGCTGTTCCTGACCATGGCGCTGAAGAATTATCTGCTTGAACAACCCTCGCTGCCTGAAACGACGGTGCAGGTGATCAATGCGACGGAGCTTGAACCTTATTTGACTGATTACGAAGGCGCGTCGTGGCATCACGGCGATACGAAGGCTATAATGTGGTTGGGTGAGCACGAGTGGGTTTGGTACATGCTCGGTGCGGTTGGGCTGAGCGGAGGGTTGTATCTGATCAACCTGCTCATGATGAAGTGCTGGGCGCGGTTCTTTGACAAGGCTTCTAGCGATGAGGCCAAGGATGCTATTAAACTCACGTAGACGGGGGTCATGCTTAATTATATACGACTTTTAATATTTCTAATGGCAGCGATGTTTCTTCACAGTCTGTGATGCTTCCAATATCGCCCAGTCCCTTTGACAATGCTCAATCTCGACAGTGAAGTTCATTCTGACCGCCCCATAGAGACACGCCAGCCTCGTGGCTTATCCCAACACGTAAGTGCGTTGACCAGTCCCTCAGATGTAAATCTGACGGACCCAAAAGTCAATGCAACACTGCATGAGTTCATCAGCCGACATACGCGCGTCCTGGTTAATCTTGGTCTAGACCGTTCCGTGCCGCGGAGGAACTTTGTGAGATGACGTCGGCGTAGTCCTCGGAGGAGAGTGACCCCGCAAAGTAGGTTGGGCTAGGCTGTATTGGAGGTCGTGACAGATTTCTTGCATGTAATTGGTGTTTTGAGGGAGCTTTTGTATGCAATGCTCTCGATTGGTGCGGCTTTTGAGGAGTGATGGTTGTCTAGACTGGCTGAATTGATGTTGGGTCGGTCTCGATTGCTGGCGTCGTGAAGAACGTCAAGGTGGCCATTTTTGGTGTTGAGATGCGGCGCGATGCTAGTCTCACACGTATCAACATGGACACTTTATGCAGACCACCATTCGAGATCCATCAATGACTTTTATTGCCCGCCATGCTTTCTAACCAACAATTCCAACAGTCAATTGCTGCAATGCCTTTTCAACATTTTACAATACATATCCTACAATTCCTCATCTACTGAGACCCAGTCTCCGACGCCTCACCCTCCAATTCCTTCTTCTCCTTCTCTTTCTTCTCAATAGTCGTTTGTTTCTCCCACATAGCATGGTATCGTCCTCCCTGAGTCAAAAGCTCATTATGTGTTCCGCGCTCGACGATCTTGCCCTTGTGAAGAACGATGATCTGGTCTGATGTTGTGATGGTGGAGAGACGGTGACTGGAGATTGTTAGTTACTGTTTGGAGAGGGGTTGGGGAGCCTTACGCGATGGTGATGGTTGTACGACCTTCGGTGACGCGCTCGAGAGCATCTTGGATCTGACGCTCTGTGTGTGAGTCGAGAGAGGCGGTTGCTTCGTCGAGGAGAAGGATGCGAGCATCTTTGAGAATGGCGCGGGCGATGGCGATCTACAAATGTCAGTGACCAGTCCACATTGTTAGTCAGTAACAGCAACTCACTCTTTGGCGTTCACCACCTGACAACTTCAATCCTCGCTCTCCAACCTTGGTCTCATACCCATCCGGAAAGTTGAGAATACGCTCATGAATATTCGCCGCCTCGCATGCCTTGTAAACATCTTCCTCAGTCGCATCTGGTCTCGCGTACAGAAGGTTGTACATAATCGTCGCGTTGAACAGAACCGTGTCCTGCGGAACAACACCGATGTTGCTGCGAAGGCTCTCGAGCTTGAGATCTCGAAGGTCGTGGCCGTCAATGGTGATTGAGCCATCCGTGACGTCGTAGAAGCGGAAGAGGAGCTTGAGAGAGGTGGACTTTCCACTGCCTGATTCTCCGACAATAGCGGTCTTTGTGCCTGGGGCAACGGTGAAGTTGATGCCGTCGAGAACGGGATCGCCTTTCTTGACGTGATACGCGAACTTGACATCGTTGAAGGAGACTTCGCCCTTGGGTGAGGGCAACGGGATAGCATCAGGCTTCTCAACCACGCCAGGTGTTTCTTTGAACTGTTTCCATTAGTATACCCGATTTTCGCTGAGGAGAGGGTACTCACGATATCAAGCAGCCGCTCAGCTTCAATGAGATTATTCTGAAGCATGGTATAGTACGTCCCAAAGAAGTTCAAGGGCCCCTGGAGCTGAACAAAGTAATTGATCAGACTCACAAACTCACCAACGGTCTGCTCCCCAATGGAAATCTTGTACGCCGACACCGAAACAAGCAACGCCGTTCCCAGAGTGAAAATCGAACTCTGCGTGAGATTCAGACCGTTCAACGACCACTGGACCAATCTCTCTGCGCGCTGGAAAACAGTCACATGCTCTCTGAACCGCGCCGTCTCACGCGCAACAGCACAATTATGCTGAACCGTCTCATACGCCACGATAGCATCCGTCTTGACAGCTTCCATCTCGCGAGTCTTGATGGTCATGTCCCTTCGTTGTTTTCCTCGGTACTTGGCGACGTAGATTGTCAAAAAGATGTATGACCACATGATGAAGAACACAATGATGGTGTAGAACGCATCGTATTTCACAAAGAAAATCACACCAGCGACAAAAATGTCAAACACCATGGGAAAGACCTGGAAGCAGAAACTTTCAAGGAAGGTGTTGATGGAAGCGCCACGGCTCAGGGCGCTGGTGACTTCGCCGACTTTCTTGTTGAGGTGGAATTCCAGAGACAAGCCGAGGACGTGTTCGAATGCAGCAGAGGAGAGACGGCGGAAGAGAGATTGTGATACGGGCAGCCAGAGGAGGGATCGCGCGGCACCGAGAACGCCTTGGTTGCCTTGGAGGGCGCGGTATACGACGTAGAGGATGATTTCTTTGTAGGGAAGCTTGCCTTCGCCGAGGCTGTCGACGAGGGTGCCGAGCTGGAGGGGTCCTAGGACGTTGACGGTGCGTTGGCAGATGAGGAGGATGATGCAGATTAGTACGATGGCTTGGTAGACGGGAGAGCCCTTTGGCCTGTGATTGTTAGTGAGTGAGAAGAGTTTGAGGGAAGGAACTTACCAGAGGTAAGGGAACAAGACTCGGAATCCAGCAAAGTAATCCAACCATCCTGTCCCAGAAACCTGTGTCCTTCTTGGCTCGGCTGCCGTATGCTGAATACTTCCATATCCCTCCGCTGCCCCATTCCCATTCTCAAGAAGTCCGCGTCTTTCCTCCGGCAAAGACTTTGGTTCCAGCGCCTTAATCTTGTACTCTCTCAAACCCAACGCCCCGATCATCAATGCGAGGACAAGAACTCTCGCGGCTCCGAGAATGTTGAGAGTATCGACAAAACCAGGTGATACTCGAAGTTTGGGCTCAACGGCTGAGAGAGCAGCTGCGATGACAATCTCTGCAAGGGCACCGACGCACCATGCTGAAAGGTGAGCAGAGTTCGGATTCCACGGTCCCTCAGGGTCTGGAAGAAGACCGGCGACGTAGTACAATAGCACTCCAACAAAAGATGCCTGAAATCGGTCAGTTATCCATCATATAACAGAGGGAAGGGAACGTACGAGATATGCACTAAACGCAAATTCAACACTGCCCTTCACACCATCCTGATCCGCAAAAACCTCCCTCGTAGCGCACACCACACTCGCAATCAACAATCCCGAAAGGACAACTTGAAGAACCCAAATGCACCGCGCGTAAAACTTTCGAATCTTGTCGATGTGCTGTTTTACATCATTGTCCAACGCGACTTTACGCGTCGTCGTGCTGCCATGGCGGGTAATGTAGAACTGAGCGGATTGGACGCCGAGGAGGGTGACGAAGAGGACGATGGGATAGGCGTAGAAGCCGATCTTCAATCCGAGCTCTGCCTTTGCCATGGCTGAGAAGGGGAATTGGGTTATGGGTGTGACTGCTTGGGGGAGTGAGTTGAGGATGATGTCAAGGGATCGGGGTTTTGATGTTCCGAGGGAGAAAGGGGATTAGTCAGCGGATTTATCAGCGATGGCGAGATTGTTGCTTTGTTTCACTGCGTCTTCTTTTGGCGTGAGATTTGTCGATTGTGTATTTTACTGATTGAACGGTTGTTTATGGTCGTGGAATGGAAGTTGTCGCGGCTTCATCACTGCCAAAGTGATTGCAATGAACGACTGCTATCTCGCCATGACACGCGATAACCGTTACAAAGGTGTGAACGCCTCCCGCCATGCATACCGTTTCTGGACTCCTGGATCAGCCAGTTGGAATTTCAGATTATGGCAGACTGTTGCCTTACTTGCCGCTGCGGTGGCCGCCTTACATATTGACTTGTTTGGGTATGCTGTAAGTAAGGCAACTGCTTGAGGCGGGGTGATGGAAACCAGGCTATGCTGTTGGTTCAGATTGTGACAATTGTGCAGCTCGACGTGTCAACCGTTGACTGACCCGTAGGCTGACTGTCTGCCGAAAGCAGAAATCCGAGCACACCCACTTGTCGCACTGCGTCCATAATCTCGTCTGAAAAGTAGGCTATGGTGTAGTCTTAAATGACAAGTCGTTGTACCGCAAGGCATAGAAAGGATGTTTTAAATGAGTTGTAAGTATGATGAGCGCCCAATCTCTTCACTTCCTTTTTTGTCTTGAACAAGTCCACCTAAGTGCTATCGTAAACAATCTCTCGTCGACATCGTTCAAAATGGAACCCATCGGTGCTTTAGCCAGTGTCATCACCATAGTGGGTTTAATCAGACCAACCGCCAAGTTCGTGAAAGCCCCCAGAGGAATCGCCTCAGAAAATGGCATGGTCGCCAGTGAAATCCACAGAATGGCGACTCGCATCCAAACATCTGCCACCAGCATCGACATTGCATTGGAAGATCTCAAAAGCCATTCCTCTACACTACGGCGAATAAGTATCATGCCGTCGAAGATCTTGCAGCACATGATCGACAACAAGTCAATACAAACCATTGTCTCAGGTACCCAGTCTATCAGCAATCAGATGAGAGATAAAGCACAGGAGTTGAAGCAATTGAAGAAACAACCGAACTTGTACAAGAAACTCAAGTGGTGTATATGGGATAAAATGGAAGTCGAGTCCTTGTTCCCGGAGATGCAGCTCGTAGCAGTGTGTTTATCTCTTGTCTGTCCAATCATTAGACTAGAGGTCAACCAGTTCATGATGGAGAAATCCCCAGGCGAAGTTGCGCAATGTTTAAGACAAGAGATGTAAGTATGGACATCTGGTGAACAAGGAAGCAGCTGACGCGAACTAGAGCGTATTTACGTGGCCAGCTGAAGATGGTTGAGAAACAATGTCAGGTCTTGATGCAGGAACAGCACTCAGGTATTAATTCAGAGTTCGAAGCCGAGTTTTATGCCACGGCCAAGCCTCTTCTTCGCTTGGCGAGAAGCGTGCGACGGACGGGTACGGTACCTGCAACGAGGAGAGAATCACCAAGTCGTAGGGCATCTACTTCAGAAGAGACTCCTTTGAGCATACATAGAGAAGTACGACCTGTTCTTTACGGCGGAAGCACAAGAGAGATGCCAAGAAGGACAAGAAGGAACACGTCGCGGCAGTCGGCCATAAGGCGAGATTTTAACTCTGCTTCTCCATTTCAAACTCCACGGCCTTCCTCAGCCGCGACACCCTCAAAGCCTCAAAGCCTTTCAGTGCCGCGCGAAGCACCATCAGAGATATCAAGACATAGCTCCAGTAGTGGGGAGTCTTCTGGGCAGCACTCAGCTCTCCCATCACCCTCGGTACAAACTCCAGACACGCCTCTGACTCCGCAAAGCCCTGATGCGCCCAAGCCACTGAGAATAGACATCAGGGCACGTGAGAGTGAGTCGCCCCGGGGAGCCATCCAGGCCATTCAAGGATATATAATCAACCAACGAGACCACGGGAAAGCTAGCCCTAAGATAAACGCAACCACTGATCACAGCGTCTTCCTTAATTACATCTCAGTCAAAACAGCACAACAACTTGGCCTTGAAATCCAGGAGTTGGGCCCAAATCCGACGCCTGACGACAGGCACGAAATGGTGATGCCTGGGCCGGTGATTGGTAAGGTTACAGGAGTAGGATGGAGAGAAACAGATTGGACAATGACCGTACCTGTTGAGTTTCTGGTCAAAGATTGTTATCATGGTAGTAAGAAAGTGAATGTTGTGTTTGGGATGAGATTTGCCGACGTGGGCGTGGCTGGGAGAGGTAGTTGATGGACAGAGGAGAGAAGTACCAGCTGGACTCTGCTTGCACATCTTCCTTGTTTAGCCCAGTGACAAAACTAAAGAGGAATGCCAATATCTCGAAGAAATCCATGGGCGAGGTTGTTTGACAAGCAGGCACAACACCACAAAGCAAAGGGCATCAATTTGTAAGAACAGTGTCCGCCACTTGCTGTAACTTGGTATGACAAACAGGAGGTGCCATCACTCATTTGTTTGGCCAGGCTGTGGGGCTTGTTGTTATTGTGTAACCCGACCAGCTGCCAGCGGCCGTAGTCACTATAGGGGACTAAGACCTCTGACGTTAACGAGGTGTCCAGGTGTCAAACTCCCTAAGGTAATCTAAAGCCCACTAAATCTACACTAAGTTATGCTAAATTTACCTAAGTCTTATGGTCACTTAGGGGAGAGATCCTAAGCCTTAGCCTTTGGTTATCTTCCCTCCTCAATCACAACTCTCATCTCTCATCTCCCAACATCTCTTCATTCCACACCATAATTCAGCCCAGCCACCATGGCTACTCAGAGCGCCCAGAGCAAAGCGCTCGTTAAGTAAGTACCTCTTTCTTCAACTATGATCAAGCTGCTAACTGCTCTCTAGCCTTCTCAAAACAGGCGATTATTCTGATCTCACAATCACGTGTGGCGAAGATCAATACCACGTCCACAAGGCGCTCATCTGCCCGCGATCCAAATTCTTCAAGGCCGCTTGCGATGGCAAGTTCAAGGTTTGTGCCTTCGCGATAGGCTTGTGCCAAGGCTGACTTTTACAGGAAGCATAAACAGGCGAAATCGACTTGCCTGACGACGATCCAGCTGCAGTACGCATGATGATTGAGTACCTATATCACGATACGTATGTTCCGGCTGTAACAATCATTCACCGCAACCGTGATAGCACTATCGATGCCCATCTCTCCGACACCGAATACAACGAGCAAGAAAAGAGGGAGATGGAGCTCTACGGGGCAGCTTTCGTCGGCAACAAGAGGATCAAGAGGCTCACTGACACGTGGAAGGCTCCAATTGCTCCCATCTCTCAACCTGTGGCCGTTGCCTTCGGTCAAGCCGCTCCTCCTCCTCCTCCGCCCCCCGCCGCTTCCCAGGAACCAGGGGGAGGACGTGGTTCTTTCGGAGGTGCCAACTCCCCCGCAGGCTGGGCATCTGCCCAAGCTTCTCTCTATCAATCACCCTCCACATCCGGCCCATCATCTTTCGCATCACCTGCGCCAGCACCAACCCAGCCTCCCGCTCCGCAGCCGTCTGCTACTCAGCGATCCATTCCCGCTGAAAACCTGCATCTCCACGCCAAAGTCTACGCCCTTGGAGAAAAGTACGGCATACAACCCCTCAAGGCACTCGCTCTTTTCAAATTCAACTGCGAAGCCCATTTTCATCTTGAAACCAATGACTTCGTGCAAGCAGTCAGAGAAGCATATACCTCGACTATTGAAACGGACCGTCCCCTTCGTGATGCGGTGGTCGCGATCTTGAGAAGCAATAAGCATCTGCTGAAAAAAGACTCTATGAAGGCAGTTCTCAAGGAGACAGCTCTGGGAATCGATTTGCTGATGGAATTTGCGTCGGAGTGAAGGCGAATGTCCAATGTACTGGTCTAAAGGTACCCTAAGATGTACTAAATTTACCTAAGGATTGTCGTCACTTAGGTAGAATAGAGATCAAACCCATAGCCAACATCGAATGCATGTTTTCTCCTGAGCTTCCAAGAAAATTAGCAAGCGACGCCGGTCTCTTTGAGTCAGGTCTTCTTATCCTTAGCATCTAGCGAAAAGGCCTCTCAAACCAAGAAACACTACAATCTTTACTTCATCAGAGACACCTACCGGACTGGCAGACTCCAGTGTAATCCTTTAATGTGTATTGTCATAAGACTTGTCAAGATTGTGCAATCTGCGCAGTTAATCATTAATGGTCCAAACTCACTCACAGTTTTGTTGAAGCAGGGATGTTGCCTATGATGTCTTGGGCAAACACAACAACCAAGCCAAACAACAACAAAGTGTCGAGATTTGGCCAGGCGGTAACAACAACTGTTGACTGTCACCGTTACTGCCTGAATATGAACAAACACGCATATTATAAAAAGGACGCCTCCTTCTCCCCACTCTCCATCTTCCACCATCGTCAGTAAAGCGTCTGCGAGCCTCTCCATCTGTCCTCAAGACCTCTGCGACAGTACCCCGCGCCAAGATCTGAAGAACTCGCTCGCATAGCAAAGGTCCTTGACACATCATGCACCCTCGAAATGTTGAGGTCTTTGACCACACCGGCGATCAGAGAAAAGCCCTTGGAAAGGGAGTATCTCCAATCACACCAGGTCAAAAGCTTCAGATCTTACAGAGAGCCAAGCCACCTTAGACCCGGTAGCTATTCCGATGATTTATATTAATTCATGTAATCACTTCCACCAGAAAAATAGCGCGGCGATACCCATGGCTTGAACACTGGTGAGCCACGCCCCAATCGCAATCCCCGATTGATGATCACCCGTGCGCCACGAATACAACCCAGCAATCAAGCCACTGAGCAACAGCAGGATGAACATGAGAAGAGTAAATAATGACCAATCGGGCCTTTCTTCAAGATGTATTCCCCAGCCCTGTGTCATTGGCCCTAGTTTTGGGCCAAGTTTTCGAGGCAGCCGCATTCCCCAGAACGCATAGGGATGTTTTGAGGCCGGAGAGTAGAAATGGTGAAAGAATGTCCGGCTGTCCATAGGTATCTCCTCTATTGGACAGGGGGTATAAACGTACTTTCCATTATCAACTTCTTCTTTGGGAGGGACGACGGGAGACTCTATCGTGCCGGCAATGGGAGACACGAAAGGCAGCTGTCCAAGTCGGAACTGGTATATAGTTAGACTTGGTTCCGATTGCAATGAAGGCTACAATTTCACGTTCTACTCACTTTGACAAAGATTGCCTTCTCTGGTTTCCAAAACCACATCCGTAGTGGCAGTATACGATGGGAGGAGAGCTCGTATCGCTCTCGAATCCTCTCGAAGAGCTTTCCATCAGTACAAGGACCGTGCAAGTCGATCTCATTTAGTTCCAACGTGTATTTCCCAGTCTCTATACAGAGCTGCAAAGCTTGCCGGGTCTGGATAGGATGGGCTGGCTGATTGGACGAATTCGTACCCGGCATCTGATTACTCCGGTTCGGGTTGTTGCCCCTATTCCCTGCTGGGCTATTGTCTCTCCCACCAAAGGGTCGTCTTGTATATGCTTTGGTAGGGGTTTGCAACTGCGATGGCTCTCCTTGCTGAGATGCCTGCTCAGAGTATTCTTTGAGGCTCGCCGCTAGCTTGTCTAGTGATCCAGATGTTGTTTCTTGGAAGTCTCCATAAAGAAGCTCTCCACAAGTCTATGTGTATTAGCCGACGCTTTACGATTTAGAGAGGGTCTTACACATTTCCATTCTAGTCTTCGATATCCAGCTCGCAATCGTGGTCGTAGTAGCTTTCGGAAGAATTGAAGTGTAGCCCGAGCCCAAGATGATTCTCTCGACATCCATCCCATTATATTTGATGGAGGGTTGCCTCGGGAGCCAACATGTCCTTCTGGCTCAGAGTATGGCGGAGGGGGAGGCAAACTTGGCTCTTCTATGAGGCGCAGTCGATTTTCGAATGACTCTTCTAGACGAGCTATCCGTCCATCATAGGCACTCCGAAATTCCTCGAGTGCCCTGTTTTTGGACTTCAGCTCTAACATCTCCGCCTCCGAACTCTCAAGCTGTTGCTGTAGCTCAGATTGCATCTGAGCCAAGAACCCGTAAAGTTCTTGATCTTTGAAGTCCAAAGCCTCTCTCATTGTGCTCCGTAATTCCGTCATCTCCTTCATGTGTGATGTCTTTAGCCGGTTGATCTCCTCCAGCAAGGTCTTCCCAGCTTCAGTCTCAGGTAACTCCAGCCGTCTATCGATCAACTCTTGCTGAATATTCAATACTGTTGTTCGTTCCTTTCGTAGCACGGACCTCACAATTCTTTGTGCGTCTTCATGGGTGCCAAGATAACGTTCCACAGTCGCCCCTTGCTGGATCGCAGCACCCCAAAAGTCCGGAGTTTCCATCAGCTCTGTCAGCTTCGTTTCGCCAAGGTGACGGGCAATCTTGTCCCATTTATTCGCAACGAAGATTGTACTTTCCATAGCGTCTGCTCCAACTATCTTCTTAAACGCCCGCAAGTTCTTGACTGCGGAACCCGTGACACGCGGTGTATCGATGTTCTGCATATAGAGGATGCCAGCCATACGAATCCCCTCAGCGTAAGTTTTAGCTAGCCATGTTGCAATCTCTTTTAGGACAGTGGCGTCACTTCGATAGGAGTCGTCAAACCCGATAGTATCGACAAGCACAACCGGGTTGCCGTCAATCTCGGTGCTGTAAGCACAAATTTTGGCCGTCTCTTTATCAACAGTTAATAGATTCCTCTTAAGAAATGGATTTGTCTATTAGATATACCTGATGTGAGACTGTGGCCAACCACAACAGTGTCATCCTGCGTCGCTTTTTGAACAAAGTAAGACTTCCCAGAGCCAGTCTGTCCCAGGACGACAATCACTGCAGCCTCAGCTATCGACTGAGGACTTGTCGTACCGACAGGAGGGTGTTCTGTCTGTAACACATTTCGAGATGAACTACTAGCTTCGGGCGATTCTGGCTCATTGCTGAGATTGGCCAGGCGCCCTGCCTTGGTGGCGGCGGTACTGGCTTTGACAACGTCGGCCATCGGCTCTTGGGACACTATTTGCTCTAGTTCAGTGTAGCCAAAGTCTTGACAACGATCAAATTTAAGGAAGGGCTGATAAGACCTTGCCAGGGAGATAATTATCTTATTTAAGAGATCAAGGGATTATGTGTATCCTTCAAAGTTGTTAAAATGCGGGGTCGTGCGGCTGAGTCTGGTCGACTTGTCTTACGACTATTCCGACTTGGTCATTATATGCAGCCAGGTGCGCCACCAAGTCGGTGAGGCAATCAATTATCTGTCACCGACCTGACTTCTTCAAAGAAGCATGCGGCAGCGGATTCAATGTAAATTTGCACTACATTTACCTGCGAACGCTTACTTACTTGGTACAGGAAGCGCAGACGGGCGAGGTCGAGCTGCCCGAAAACGACCCGTTTGCCATGAGCATGATGATCTATTGGCGATGAGCTATGTGGAGAATCATCCGTGGAAGGCAAAAGATGCAAACGATTTCTTCAAGTATTCGCTGAACCAGACCAGTACTTAGTCCAGTCAAGACCCCCATACTCTCAGGCTTACAGTCTGTGGTGAATCTCTAAACCTTGCCTGACTCCTCATTCCCTGTGACATGTACAACAAAACATCCAACGCAAAGTCAGTAGCACGCATGACCTCCTGCACTACTACATGATCCAACAGCAAGATATCCTGCTCAATCATCTTGACAACCACATCCCTCAACCCCCTATCTTCGCTGACCGTCGAAGTATACACATCCTCCACCGCCTCCGCAAAGTCGTCGACCCCAACATTGCCACTCACGATTTCGGCTTCGAACCTTTTTTGGGCTTCCTTTTTCAGACCTTCTATGCTGTATTTCTCCCCCAGCGCGTAGACCTTTGCGTGTAGGCTGAGCTGTGATGATGGGGTAGGTTCTTCGACCTTCCAGCTTACCCATTTTCGCTCTTTGAGCTGTTTTATTCTTTTTCTTTTGATGAAATTTGCTCCGAAGAGTCTCATTCGATAACGTTCGGTAGCGTCATAATCTGTGTCTGAAAGCTCCGCCTCAACATCGTCATCGTATGTCTGCATTTGGGTTGTGTCAGGGGCGTATTCGATGTTGTATATATATTCGATCATCTTTTGCACTGCGGCGGGGTCATCGTCTGGGAGCCTGATCTCTCCATCTGATTCCTGTTACTGTAAGTAACCATTCTTGCAATCCATTAGTAGCGATCTGTTTATATCACCTTGAAATCTCTATCGCAAGAGACAGCGAAGAATTTGGATCGAGCGCAGAGGATGGTTTTGTGGACTCGATACCGGTTGTTGCCGCAGACGATGGTCAAGTCGGAATACTTTCCCGACTTAAGCATTCTGTTTCGCAAATCAGCAAGAGAAATATTTTTGAAGAAAGATGAAAACCTACCCGGGCAGATCTTTCAAATATTCGTTGCTGGTTTCGCTTATGTTGAAAAGTGGTGGTGGGCCGCTACTGAGTGTGTAGTCCATAGCGTCCCCCATGGTGGAAGAGCTGAGGTGCATGCACAGCAGATTCACCAATGTGAAAGGCCTTTAAATATATACTTGCATCATACTTTTGTTTATTGAATCATAAACGATAGAGTTTCGTCAAAAAACTGCGATTTTTGAAGTTACACGCTTGAGACTGAAGTCTAACCGGTTGAAGTATTTGCAGTTGAGACTTGTGGCTGAGAGCTTATTCCGGCAGAGAGAACCTAACCGGTTGAAGGTTTCGTGAACATGCAGATAGGCCAAGTTAATTGGTGATGAGAGTTTAATTGCTGAAGTAACTAATCTACAAGCCTAAGCTATACCAAGCTTACATAGGATCTCCATCAATGGCCTAAACTTTTCATCTTTTGGGTTTCAGTTTGTGGGGGAAAGGGTGATTGTAAGAAAACCTGTATCAGGTTCAGCGAGTCTGGCAACTCTGTCGTTTCCCATTAATGTGGCACCATAGAGGCCATCGTCAAGCCTGGCAGTTCTGTCGTATTTCCATGGGGGCAACTGAATATTAAGCTCCTTAGCATCCGACGTTTCAAGGACAAGAGGCAACTAAGAATGGTCGGATACAACTCGCGAGGATGGTCCGAAGTCTGCCATGAAAGCCTAGACTTCTCTATCCTGCACGGCGAGTCGAAGTCACCTTCATGAGAAGGTCATGTCCTAGAGCAGTGGTCTTGGTAAGATCTTCGAAATTCTGGTTGTTGAGCAACACCAGGTTCTCTTCCACAGTGCTGACAACAACGTCTCGGAGACCACGATCTTGATCAATAGTGGAGGTATAAACCTCGTGCACTGCGAGTCGAAAGTCCTCAGTCTGGGCATATGCTTTGGCGAGTGTCTCAAACTTGCTAAGCGCGATGGTCTTCAATCCCGGGATCCCATACTTCTCTCCGAGGGCATAGACCTTGGCAAACAGTGTAAGGTTCGCGGGAGGGCCGATACGGGCCCCAAGCTTCGGGACGAGTCCCTTCACTCTTCGATTGCCCACGAATCTGTGGCCTGCTAGGCGACGTATCATCGCGTTTTCGTATTCGGTGTCGGAGAGCTCCTCTTCAATGAAATTGCCGTCCTCTGGGATAAATTCGTAACCCACGAGGTCCAGATTGTATAGGTAGTACAGCATTTCCCGCACTACGGTCGGGTCGTCATCCGGCAGGTTGATCCTGCTCTCCAAACCCTCCTGTATTCATCGTCAGTCTTACGTACAGGCCAAAGAGAGACGTTGACTTACCTTGAAGTTTCCACTACAAGCGGCCGTGAAAAACGACGATCGGGGGCAAATAATGGCCTTGTGGACCTTGTGGACGTCCCATCCACAAGTGATGATCAGGTCGGAATACATCTCGGTTTCGTAGAGCCTGACATGAGAATTAGCTTTTTGTTTCAAATAATAAGTAGAAACTCACTTGAAAAGGGATTTTCCAAGCATCTCGAAATGCTGCTTCTTATCGTCTGACGCCATCTTGGGTAAGGATTCGTGAACTTGGATGTAAGGGAAAGGTGTTTGTGGTTCGGTACGATGTTGGTTGTAGAAAGGTGAAGAGTTTGCGAAGATAAAAGGTTGGCGACCAGCTTTCCATGTGGCAGTGGACAGCTACATAATAAGACAAGCTTGGTTACCATGGCAGTGACGGCCCCTGGATTATGCGAATGCGGACACTGGCAATCTCTCGTAACTGACTGACCTTGAACTTGACACTGGCAATGGACATGAACATGCTGAACATCAATGGAACTGGGAAACTGGCACTCTCTTATTATGATACATTTAGCCCTTCACTCATACTGCGCCGGCGTTCGCTGTGGCGTTGGCAATGACTATCGATTATTCTTGCTGATTTGCCTATCCTCACGCTGGAGACTCCTTATTTCGCTCTCGAGTTCGTTGTTCACGACGACGGGTTTCACACTTCTATTCTTCGACTGCCTTTAGTAATGGGCAAATCTGTCAGAAATAACCTCGCAATCCTCCATCTCGATGAACTTTCCTTGAGTTCCCATGACCGCGTTGGTGTTCTGTTGGGCGGGAATCAGGGACTTGTTGTCGCGTGTATAATGACCTTGTATTTCTTGAGGGGCTGATACATATTTACGTTTAATATAACTTATAGCTAGACTAGATTGGAATATAAAGTGTAATCTCAGTTCCTAAACCTTTCATTGTTGCGGTCGTTTGGGCAGGACTGATATGTCTTGTTCCTTCGAGTATATTGCATGTTCACCAGAACTGTTACGAACCAACTTGCCGACGTTCATATTGAGAACATCACAGCAATGAAAGCCAATCTACCACACATTAAACAGCGTATGCCGCAAAAATGTTCATGTGTCCCAATTCAATGTTTAAATGGCAGTTCACATGTATCCACCGGCTTTCACCGCACTCCCTCTTATTGCATAACACCGTGTAAGTTCTGCACTACCTTGGAATACGCAAAGTCTCTCGCCTCAGGCCTGAAAGTCTTTGGATTCGTAGTCTTATCGCATCCATGAGCACCCTCGACCCTGACGATCTCGACATCACGACCAGCCCGTTCCAACTTCTTTCCGAAAACTTCAATCTCGGGTGTGAAGATATCCCCAGAACAAGCAACAAGCATAACATGCTCCGGGAAAGAGGTTCCCTCGGCGTACATGGGCGATGCTTTGGGCGACTTGCGGTCTTCAACGCGCGGTACGTAGGCGTCAGCGAGAAAATGCTGAAAAGACACGGGAAGAGGTCGGAAGGGTTCCGGAACTCTCTTCTCTTCCGGCGGAATGGAGAAGTCAACGCCTGGGTAGAAGGCGTACACCGCTCTGATGTTCATCTTGAACTCACGCCTCAGTTCAGATGATGCAACGAGCGCTAGGTTTCCTCCAGAACTAAACCCCGACAAGGCAACTCTATCGAGATCAAACATTTGTTCCTGACTCTCAACCCATCTGAAAGCATCTTCAGCGTCGTCAACAGCTCCGGGGAGGGGATACTCGGGTGCTTTTCGGTAATCGGCGTCAAGAACAAGGACATTGTTCTCTGTGGCTATTTTCTCGCAGAATTGATGGTCCATGCCGAGATTCGGGAGGGTATATGCGCCGCCGTGCCAATTGATTACGAGACCATACTTTTTAGTGTCGGTATAATTGTTTGGGTAGTAGATCCAAGCGTTGATGAAGCGATTGAGGTCACGGGAGGGGATTCGGATGAGTTTGCGAATGCATGTTGGTGAGGGGGTGAAGTGAGGACGCGTGAAGATGTAGTTTATGAGACGGATGAAAGTGACGATTGCTTTGAGACGGATGTACTGCCAGAATGTGTGATCTGCCATTGTTGTCATTGGTGAGTCTGGAAGAGTGGTTAAGCGACACGATTTGGAGGATTCATGAGGCTCTGCGTTCCCATTATGACATTGGCTGAGATCGCCCTTTTATGATAAGCCCGAGTTGCCGTGTACCGGAATTGTGGTTGGTGATTGGCTGGTCCACAACTCCACAGATGCTGACCGGCCGTGAGTCATTTGCCGAGCAATCTTCAGCACCGATACGTCGATACGACAGTTAATAACTGCAAGTTGTATGCATGGTATCTCTAAACTAAATTATTACGACATTCTAGTCTCTATAGGATTAACAAAAATGGTTATACACTCGCTTCCAGAGGGGCCATTTCCGCCTCGCTTGTTCCTCCTCTTCATTCCAAACATGGAGATATCTTCTCCCCGTATTAATATCTATATCCTTATCCTTCACCACCTTTGTCCCCATCCAAATCTTATGCGTAAAATAGAACAAGCAGATAATAGGGATCGTCAAAATCTGCAGAAAGAAGTTCTTGAACCGTTCAGGCGTTGTGAGGGGATCTTCACCCTCCGCTTCGATCGGGGATATGGCAACCCAGATCTGGAGAACCAGAACAGTCCCATAAGCTGCGAGTGCAACCCACGACCCCCAAACTCCAACCTGCGACTTGAAGGCAAGTTGGGAAACATTGTATCCTGAAAGTTCCCATGCCTTTCGAAAGCGAATATGGCAGATGCAAATGGAACTCCATGTGAAGAGGGTGCTTAACCCACTGATCGCAAGGAGCCAGTTGAAGATCTCGTTATGGATCTTCGAGTTGGCAGTGAATGCTAGTAAGCCTAGCAAGCCGCAGCAAATAATCGCAACGAGAGGTCGTCCAGTTCGATCGATGTACGCAAACATCTTGGGCGCAAGTGACTGCTCCGCCAACGCCGCCAACGTGCGTGACGACGCATACACAGCTGTATTCCCAACGCTAATCAGCGATATAAGGATAACAGCATTCATAATATCCGGCAAAACATCCGAGCCGCTCATCTCGATCGCTATCACGAACGGACTAGCCGCTGCATCAGAACCATACTTGGCCCCCAGCAATCTCGGCTCATCATACGGCACCAACAACCCAATGAGCAAAATCGAGAGGATGTAGAATAGAGAAATCCTCCAAAAGACTTGCTTGACCGCTGCGGGGAGGGACTTTTTCGGATTGCTCGTTTCGGCTGCTGCGAGCCCGACCATTTCTGTGCCGGCGAAGGAGAAGGTTGCTGTTACCAAAACGCTCGCGAAGCCTTTGAAGCCGTTGTGAAAGGCGCCGGGGTTTTGCCATCGTGTGAAGCCGATGTAGTCTCCTTCTGGAGAACCTGCGATGTTGATGATTATACCGAGAAGACTGATTTTGTTAGACGAGATTGTAGCGGAGCTGAGTTGGGGGGTTGTTACATGAAGCCTACAATGGCTGTGACTTTGACGGCGGAGAAGATGAACTCAGCTTCGCCGTAGCCTTTTACCCCGAGTAGATTGATACCGAGGATGAGAATGAAGAAGAGGACGATGAAAATGCTCTTGCTTGCGTTGGGATTCCAATAATTCGTCGTAAATGCTCCTGCGATGATCTCAAGCGGCAGAACAATAAGATACTGCAGCGTATAACTGTCCAAAGTCAGTCTCATCTCATCTCACTCTCACTGTTTTGTGTTCACTCACTTCCAACCCATAGCAAACCCCCAACTCGGATCCAAAAACCTCGTCGAATAATTCGCAAACGATCCTCCCACCGGAAACGCAACACTCAATTCCCCAAGCGCCTGCATCGTAAAGAACTGCATAGCACCCATGATGATAAACGCCAACAGCAACGAAACAGGTCCCCCGCGATACAGCGCAACACCCGACGCGACAAAAAGACCCGTTCCGATAGATCCGCCAAACGCAATCATCTGCAGGTGCCGATTCTTTAATTCTCGCGCTAGCGCTGTGTTGGCAGAGTTGTAGTTCGCTTTGCTCATGTTGAACAGCCGCCCGTTGAAGGCGTAGCTGTTGTAGCTGCTCAGGCTATCATGGCGCGATGGGGCGCGGGAGAAGCTTGTGATGAGACGACTCCATGCTGAAGAGTCGTCGGGCTTTGGTGGTTCGGGGCTTCGTGATTTTGGCGATGGTGGGAGGGCTTGCATCTCGAACTCGCGTTGGTATGCCATGTTCGAGATGAAGTCTGCAAGCTGAGAGAGATACAAGCAAGCAAGCTCAAACTTGCTGATCTTGAAGATTTTCCCCACGGGATTTGAGTGGCATGCACGTGCCTTGTCGCCACAGGGCGTGCTATTTACGTGCCGGACTAGATCGGCACGGACAGGGGGGATATCGCGGGTCTACGATAATGCTAGCGAATCGCTGACGTTCCGCTCCGCACGATGCAGACGGTGTCTCCGTTTGACGGGGCCGCACAGGTTAAGGGGGAATTGAGCGGTTTTGGGATGGGGAGAACAAAAAAAGACTCATGGTGATAACGCGTTGGGGGCATGAGTCGTGTACGCAGGCCACGTAAAGTTTATTGAGTTGCATTCCTGGCTTTTTGGCCCCTGGTTTATGTTACTAATGAATTTAGCGGGTGCGGAAAGAAGGCCGTGGCAGGGATTGGGCTTGGATGCAGGGGGATAATGACGATGCTACTCCATAAAAGTTGAGATGATTGGGGATGCGACGCTGCGGACTTGTGAGCGACTACCGGTCCGTGAATACAACGTTTCCTCACTGTGAAATGTTACCATCACTTAGACGTATCAAAACAGAGATTCAAACTGAGACGTGTTAAGGTATCGCGGAATGTCTAGTCTCGAATGTCTCGATTTGCAGAGTCTGAACCCCGGTAGCTGTCACCCAAATAGTTTCAGCCACTGCATAACCGGAAATTCAAGACAGCACTTGATGCACCAGTAGCTGCGCGTAGAACTTCCACGGGCCCAATGTTGAGGGAAACCTTATTGAATTGAGAGTGGCTAATTAAACGCTAATAAGCGAAGGTGCCTGGGCCAAGACTCAATCGGCATTCTCGATTCTCATCACGATTCCGCGGGTTCGCCTATGAGCTGAATCCCGTCTTATTTCCTTGTAGCCCCTGAATCTACCCGGAATCTGGACAAGTCTTCGATATTTGGCCTGTTTTTTAGAGGGGTCTGTTGCTAAGCTAGACTGCGCAAGTTTAGCACTGAGGCCTTCACCACAAAATGAACGATGGTATTTCTAGCAATGTATTTCTCTATGCAGTGTAATACCAAAATATCTACTTCAACCTATCCAAGAAAGCGATCAATTGCTTCGTCGACACAACTCCCAGCACCTTCGCCGTATCATCCTCAGTGACGACCAGATAGCTGATGCCCAACTTCCCGAACAGTTCCACAGCATACTCGAGGGGTGCTTTTGACGAGAGCGTAAGGGGACTTCTGTCAATCGCCTCCGCCAAAGTACCTTCAAGAACGTTTATCTCACCATACTCTTCAACACTATTGGTTTTCTCAATCGTCTGTAAGGCTTGCTCTAGTTTGTATTGCGAGATATAACCGTGACAGCGTCCCTTGTCGTTTACCAACACAAGTCCGGAGTCGGTCAAGCCGCTGTTTTCAAGGTAAGAGAGCTTGTGTTGGAGCACTGATGTGAGGACACGATAGTCCGGACCGACAGACACAACAGCGTTATCCACGGCATCTTTTGAAGGAAGAAGTGCGTCAACTGTCGCAGTGCCCTCATTATCTCTGAACTCTCTAACCTTGCTGATGGCACCCTCAGCCTCCAAGAAGGGATGTCCTTGAAGATGCTGAGCAAGATCGTAAACACCATCGGCACTGATTGCATCAGCCACCCACTTCGCAGTCAGGATAGCGATCATGGAAGGCGGAATGAAGTTGACCTCTCCAGTCAGCTCAAACATGATGACAGCTAGACTGACAGTCATTCTGCTAACTCCAGCTAGGAAGGCTGCTGATCCGACCATGGCGAAGATCCCTGGTGAGATATTGGGTATGAGTTGGCCTATCATTCGACCAAAGAGCGCACCTGCATCCATTGCGGGGATGATAATTCCGGATGGGACCTTGCAACCGAACGTGATGGTCGTCAAGAATAGCTTGACGAATGTCCCGGAGATCAACCATGCGTAGTAAGTGCCCTTTCCAGTATCTTGGGCCTCTTGCTGGCAAACCCAGTCCTCCTCAGCATGATTGCAGTCAACAAGAAGTCGTTGCATCACAATATCCCCGGTTTCCCTAATCATCATATTCGGGAACTGCAAAACCGCTGTGATTAATGTCACAAGGGCCAACTCGAACACAGGGTTGTTCTTGATGAGCGAAATCTTTCGGAATGACTTGGACCAGAGGAAGTTGGCTCTGCAGAACACTCCACCGAAGATACCACCACAGACGCCGAGAATGATGAAGACGAGATAGTGAAGAGCATCATAGTTGACGCCGTAGTTCGTCTCAAAGAGAACGAGCTTGCCAGTACCTGCAGGGTTGAGTTCCTTGAGAACAGCCGCCGCCACAACTGAACAAAGACAGCTCCTCCAGAGTACCCGTCGAGGGAAGTAAGTGCTAATCTCCTCATAGCTGAAGAGAACACCTCCGATCGGAGCACCGAAAGCGACAGATAAACCTGCTGAACATGCGATGCTGAGCATCTCCCTCAATTTCCGTTGGTTACTCGCGTATTTGGGCAGGCTGAGATATGCACAAAGGGTCCTTCTTTTCCTAGACACATGCCTGTTGCGACTGCAAAGATTGATCCGATGGCTTTGACGATGAGGACCTTGAGATCAAAGAGATGAGGGATGCAGAAACCGGATAATACAGTCTTTATCTCGGGGATGCCGCTTCCTGCTGCCATGTACATAACCTTTCCGCCGGGGCTGGCAGACTGCCCTTCTTTCTCCGGAGCGACGGCAGTGAGATTCATCTTCGTAGTCGCTGTGACGCTCCCAGCGATGATACCAAACGCCACAGCAAGGCCGACATAGATAGCATATGCAAACACGTAGCTTTCTGTCCATGGCTTCCAGCTCTGACAGTTTGTCTCTGATACACAGCATGCCCGGCGACTCAGAAATATGTTGTTGGTGCAGTAGCCATCTTTGAGATCTGCGAAAACCTCAACGCTGACGTCTACGAATGCTGCGATCGAGGCTGTGAGAAGACCGATGAGGAAAGCTGCGACCCATCCTTGAGAAGCGTCCCATAGTTTGGTGACTCGGTAGCGTATTCCGCGTCGCGAATAGAGACTCGACTTATCGCGTCGATGACTATCTTGCACGAGGTCTTGGAGCCAGTCGATGGTATGGTAGTCCCTGTACGGTAGACTGTCCTGCTGCGAGGCAGTGTTTGTCGATAGAGAATCTTTGATGGGGCATTTGTGAGATGGTATCAAGGGAGTAGTCTCCGTAATTTCATCTGCTTCTATAAGCGTTGAGTCGGAAGCCATGTTGTGCGGGATAATGAGTATGGTGAGACTAAGGTCGCCAACAGCATTGTAATTCTAGGGCTGTCATTGTATATAAGAATTCGGGACATGGCATCCTCGGAGACCTAAGAGAAAAGTTGAGACATCCATCGTTTTTGTAGATCTACCGGAAAAGGAAGACACAGATCTCGAACTTGTGACGTCAATGCGATGCATCTCCAGGCTGAACACAGCCCTCCAGGGTCTTGTGATAAGGTTGCAGCACCAACTGACCTATCGCTTCTGTGCCAGACATGGAGACCGTTGTTTCATTGGTGAAATCCAAGGCGGGAAGATGTCTAGATCGGCGGCCAGATAATCTTCTCAGGCGGCATAGGCGAGGGCTCATATTAACTGTAATACCTGCACGGAATCAACTGTCAATGGAAGGGCCATGCCTGATACGATGCATGCCTATCAAATATGCATGGTAGCAGTCTAGAACGTTGAGCAGAGATAAGCAGTCACACCAAAACCGCCACTATCTCCAATTCTCACATGCCGAAGATAAGAGCTCCAGGTATGGTTCAAGATCCCATCTTTGGCAGATGTTCATAACAATTGACTGGGAAGAAAAATAAAGGGTTCATATGTCAAAAAATGGGCTCCGCGGAGATGTATATAAGCATTTATCCTGTGCGACGCTCAGTACAGGACTTTTCGCTGATCGACGGCCTCGTGAGCGGAGAGATTGTCGTGCTCACCCCGCATAACATGGCACATGGCCTGCTCACGGACACAGCGGCAGATAATCACTAGCGCCAGTGTCAGACAAACCCAAGAAATCCCCAATATTAGCCTTATCAGGTCCTCCATAAAATAATCCTACTTTCGCCGGATCTCATTGATCTCATGATAGCTTCATTCATCCAGACATTATGCCCCTATCCACCCTATATAGAGCATCATTTCATGCAATATGTTTGACAACTGATTACAAGCAGGGCCAACTCTTCAATGCTTTTGTAGACATCACCTGCGTTGGCAGGCTACAGTTCAACCTTGTGCAAGCACTTACGTAGTGATCTGCTTAGCTGAACAACAACAGCTTGAACGAGTCTTAAGTATTGATGGACAAAGGGACTAGATCTTATAAATTCTGACCACCCATCCGGATAAGCATTTATGTTTGTAGATATGCAAATATTAAAGCTCCATTGCTCGTGGTACGTGAAACTCACATCTGATACGAGATTCTCCTGCGACATCTCCCACCTGATGAAGACCGCATGCAGGTCAAGAAAACAGTAATTATAATATAGAGGTAGTGGCAATAGTAAAGAAAAGAGATACATAGCCCCAGATGGCAATCTGGGATGAGATCAGATCTAAATCAGGCAAAACATACACGACTGAATTAGCCACGCTGCATGGTGTTGTGTCATAAAGAGATTCAGGTGCAAGTGGTGCTCAGAAGATGATTATGTATTGCGGATATCAATATAATGTAACAAGCGAAGGAGGATAGCTACAGAGAGGAGTGTTCTCGAGTTAAATGCAAACCACTAGAGGCAAATGCCATCACCTCCTTTAGCTGCCTTGACTATATTCTCACGCTTGTAATCACCCGGCTATTGACATATTTCTGATCTCAATGGCCTGATTAGTTTATACTACGGAGCTATATCTTTAAACCGAGTTTCGTTTCAATTCCAAGTCACAGGTGCGCCATAGGCATTGAAGCCAATACAGCCCATTGATGTGCCGACAACACAACATTAATTAAAGAAAATTAGAAACTTCTAGCAGCCTCTAGTTGATTCATTCTTTTTTGAAATGGAGCTAGTAAGTAGTAATTTCGCGAAGTTTCTAGAAATTTGACATCCTGCCAATCAACCTCGCGCATCTACGCCTCCAAGGATCATCATCCCAAGGCAGAAGTCCATCCCAAGGTCGAGCAAAAACGCATAAGAACAGCCAACAAGAACATCAAAAACCTCTATTCCAAATCACTTTCTCTCTTTCAATCACAACGAGCACCATAAATCCGTTATCACAATGTCTTCCATTCCCTTTAGCGCTCCGCCCTGGCCCGTCCCCGCGTCAGCAAATCTTACATCATCCACTATTTCAGTGCTCGACGGTGAGATTGAGCGGCTCAAGACACTCCTCAAGCTATCACCTATTCCGGAAGCAAATATTTGGAATTCGCGTGAAGATGGTGCTTTTGGTCTTCCGAGAGATACTTTGATGGAGTTGGTTGAGTATTGGGCGAATGACTACGACTGGAAGAAATGGGAGGCTACTCTCAATTCGATCCCCCAGTTTGACATCACCGTCACTGATGAGGACTCAAAAGATTACAAGATCAACTTCTTGGCTCTGTTCTCTAAGAACCCCGCTGCGATCCCCATCTTGTTCCTTCATAGCTGGCCAGGCTCTGTTGTTGAATACCTCCCCATTCTTCAGAAACTCAAATCTGAGTACGATCCCGTGTCTCTACCCTATCACATCATTGTTCCTCACCATATCGGCTTCGGTTTCTCTGATGCGCCTCCTCTCGATAAGCCATTCACCCATATCGATAATGCCCGGCTCATGTCTAAGATGATGCATTCCCTGGGCTTTGACAAGACGGGGTATATGACCCAGGGAGGTGATTTGGGCGGCTGGACCGCACCTGTCATCGCAAACATTGATCCCGCATGCAAGCTCGTTCATATGAGTATGCTCAACATCTCACCCCCTCCTGATGAGAACATCGAAGAGGGCATCAAAGCCGGCAAGTATACTCTTGATGAAATGGCAGCATTCGGCAGAATGGCAGACTTTCAAAAGAAAGAAACAGCCTTCATCCAACTCGACGGCACCAAGCCAGCCACAGCAGGCTACATCTTCGGCAGCAACCCCATCGCCCTCCTCTCCTGGATCGGTGACAAGATGCACCGCTGGTCCGACGAAACACCCTCCAAAGACCTCATCCTAACAAACATAGCTCTCTACTGGTTCACGGGTTGTTATCCTACCTCTATCTACCTTCACCTCACAGTCCTTGAGGATCATGAGCTCATGATGAATGCCTGGAAGAGTCTTAAGGTACCGCTTGGGCACTCGGCGTTTAAGAAGGAGCTTGTTACGGCGCCGGAGAGATGGATTCAGCAAACGGAGCAGGTGAAGTGGTATAGAATGCGTGACAAGGGTGGACACTTTGCTGCGCTTGAGGAGCCGAATGCTCTTTGGAAGGATGTGGAGGATTTCATTGGGGCGTTTTGGGAGAAGTGAAGCGATTCCAGTCATGGCGCGGCGCTTGGGATGGGAACAGGCTGCAACAAATGCCGAGTAGAGGTTAGGTCAATTTAGGGTAAGTTTAGTATTCTGTCGGACTAGTTATTCTCATCTCTTACGATCAGGTCATATGTCATCCACGGTCGTGAGGCAATAGACATCCAATATACGAGGATCTACCATCCCTAGTCCCTTAGCACTTCAGCCCATCAGGTTAGGTAACGACGATCTCAATACCGCCCACATCACGACTCGGCCCTAAATGCATCCCCCACAATCTCCCCCCATTGGCTCTCTTACCAGATATCCTACCGTTCGAGCTTTCTAATTTGTCCGCATCAAATTCGGCACTTGCGTGCCGGTTTATGGTTACATCAAGGCCCGAGCCACGCGATGCCCCCTGGGGTAAATACCCCAGATGACGATGGCGCCGATCTGCATACCCCGCAGATTTGGAGAAGCGGGCGAATAAGGCTTGGTACACCAACTCCCTAACGGATTTGTCCAACGGAGGAATTTGTGAATAGCTGCTCCCTTTGGAGAGTGTGTGCGGAATAGGAAGGTGGTTAGCCTCTTCGTCTGATGTTCATACGATGGGGTTCGGGGAAGGCATCGGACGAGACCCTCAGTACGGATATATCTATATAAAGAGCTCTTATTCTGTGCCGTAATTTCCATTTCTTGTAACTCAGCAGCTCTTCTTTAATCCTCTCTCAGAGATTTTTGGCTCTGGTTTTATCCATCTTCTCATTGTCCCATCACAATGCTTCTCCAAAGCGTCTTCGCTCTTGGTCTCGCTACCACCGCCCGTCTTGTCTCAGCAGGACCATGCGACATCTACAAGTCTGGCGGAACACCCTGCATCGCCGCCCATAGCACCACCCGCGCTCTGTTTGACAGCTACACCGGCGGTCTCTACCAGATCAAGCGCGCCTCAGACGGTGCTCTCACCGACATCAAGCCTGTCTCCGCAGGCGGTGTCGCAGCCTCTTCTGCCCAAGACTCCTTCTGCAGCGGCACAACGTGTCTCATCACCATCATCTATGATCAGTCTGGCCGAAGCAACCATTTGACCCAGGCTCCTCCCGGTGGCTTCAATGGCCCTGATGTAAATGGCTATGATAACCTTGCCGCTGCTGATGGCGCACCTGTTACCTTGAACGGCAAGAAGGCCTACGGAGTGTTTATCTCCCCTGGCACCGGCTATCGTAACAACCAAGTTGACGGTTCCGCCACTGGCGATGAACCCGAGGGTATGTATGCTGTTCTCGACGGAACGCACTACAACGATGCTTGCTGCTTCGACTACGGCAATGCGGAGACCAGTAGCAAAGATACTGGTAATGGACACATGGAAGCTATCTACTTCGGCGACAACACCATCTGGGGTTCTGGTTCCGGCAGCGGCCCTTGGGTCATGGCTGATCTTGAGAACGGCCTCTTCTCTGGACAGGGCCCCAAGCAGAACACTGCCAACCCAAGTATCTCCAATCGTTTCACCAGTGCTGTCGTCAAGGGCAAGGCCGGCACGTGGGCCATTCGTGGTGGAAATGCCGCCTCGGGTTCACTATCGACCTTCTACAGTGGTGCGCGCCCTGATGGCGGATACAACCCCATGAGCAAAGAAGGAGCAATCATTCTCGGAATTGGCGGTGATAACAGCAATGGAGCTCAGGGAACTTTCTACGAGGGAGTAATGACTAGCGGATACCCTTCTGATGCGACCGAGAACTCGGTGCAGGCCAACATCGTCGCGGCCAAATACGCCACTACATCTTTGACAAGCGGAACCGCCCTCACTGCCGGATCATCCGTCACCCTCAAAGTCACTACCTCTGGCTACACAGACCGTGTCCTCGCACACAGCTCCTCAAACGTCAACACCCAAGTGATCTCCAGCTCCAGCTCCAGCGCCCTCAAGAAGTCAGCAAGCTGGACCGTCCGCACCGGTCTCGCCAACAGCGGCTGTGTATCTTTTGAGTCTAACGATACTCCTGGTAGTTACATTCGACACTCTGGCTTCCAGCTGTTCGTCAACCAGAGTGACGGAAGCAAGATCTTCAATGAGGATGCTACGTTCTGCCCCCAGAAGGGTATGAGTGGATCAGGAAGTTCGTTCCGATCATGGAGCTATCCGACCAGGTACATTCGACACTACAACAATGTTGGGTATGCTGCTTCAAATGGTGGTGTTCATGACTTTGATGCTGCCAGCAGCTTTGTCAATGATGTTAGCTTTGTTGTTGCCACTGGCTTTGCTTAGATGGAATTTCAGATTATGACGGGTTTGAAGTGGAATCACAGAACGATTAGTTGAAAAATACGAGGAGGTAAATATATTCAATCATTATCAATTGATCCTTCATTTTACCTAGAAATACGAAGCATGATCTCATGGGCAGTGAATGGAACCTAAGGTCTTTACTTTGACTCCTCAAGTTCCTTCTTCTCACTTTCTCCCAAAAGACCCAGTGCCTCCCGACGCGTAGGCGCTGATGCATCAAAGTAAGGCTTCTCAGCCAAAGAAGTCACTCGAGTGCCATGTCGCGGTTCTCTTCCACTATAGTCCCAGCTTGCATTATGAATAGTGATACTAAAACCTGTTAGTACCTGTGTCTTGATGAGTTCTTCTGAAGCTTACCGGTTGTCCCAAAGGGCAGATGTTCTTGGCGTCCACTTGAATCGGACTTGAATGTCAACGTTTTGCTCATAAACATCATATAAGTAATTAAGAATGACATCGCTCTCAGCTCGATCAAGACCAACGATCCTATCCGTCATCGCACGGTTCACCCAAAGTGCCTTCCAGCCCGTGGCAGGATGAACACGAACAATAGGATGAATGCGCTCGATATACTTTGGTCCTTGTTCAGGATGATCACGGTCTAGGTAGGGATGAGCAGAGCGGTAAACAGCCTCCCGGCCATCAATGATCTTGCGGAACTCTGGGGAGAGCTTCTCATACGCAGCGTAGCCAGATGCCCACAGAGTATCTCCACCAACAGATGGGATAGTATCGTTGTGGAGATGTGTGATACCCGCTGGTTGCTTCTCGTGGACGAGGTCTGTGTGCCAGCGCGATGCACCGCCAGGTTGACGGAAACTGGCTGGGCGCTCTGTGGCCATGAGAGCGGGCCAGAGGACGCTTACACCTGGGACGCCAGGAACTTGAGGGACTTGAGGCTGTAGCTGCGTCAGCAAATGTCATGGCGAGGATTGAGTGCATGTCTTACGTGAACCTCAACTTCACCGTACCACTCCCCAAGCTCCTTCTGCTGCTGCGGCGAAAGATCCTGATCTCTGAAAAACACAACACTTCTCTCCGCAATGAGCAAGGCAAGTTCATCTCTCTGCTGATTAGTAAGATCCTTCAACTGCAGACCTTCAATCTCAGTTCCGATGTAAGCAGTCAGATCAGTGACCTTTGTCGCAGCGGACAGAAGGCTCTTCTTGGACTTGTCAGCTCGAGCACCAGCGTCGATATGATCGCGAGGCTTGTCTCGAATCTTGTAGACATCATCGAGATACAAAGGGCGAGAAGGGCGGTAAGGATAGCCTTTGGAGAGGTCTATGCCTGATTTCTCGAGACGCTGTTTGGCCGCGTCGGGGATCTTGAGGGTGTCTTTGATGGGTTCGGCGACATCCTTGATGCTGGGGTCGATTGGGGCTGGGACCATCTTGAACTAATTGGACTTTTGTATTTTATATAATGCTTTAATTATGAAACTTTCAATTGATTCTTTTGACTTGTGGCAGCGCATAGCATCCTGATATACAAAGATCGTCCCCTCACTACTGTTACAATGACCCCAACTCGGCCAGTCACGCCATGATGGCACACAATGACCAAGACTTACTGCGACAAACCTCATTGGCCAACGTTCGACATGCGATATGCAAACTGATTGCAACATAAATAGTTGTCCAATCCATTTCCCGAGATATTGCGCGATCGAATGATCTTGGCTCAAATCGGAAATAACAGCACCTCGTTTGCAAGTTGATGGTGTCGTGTAATTGAGGATTTGTAAGACTCGGACGAGATATCGACCCCTCATTTCGTTACGTTGCTGACGAATTGAGTATTGCAGTCGCTGGCGGTCCGCTGTTTATAACCGAAAAGAGTGATCTTGATGTTGCAGCTACAAAGTTGACCTTTGAACTGGTTGGGCTAGTCACAACTCTGGGAACCCATCAAGTGACCAAACTGAATCTCACCGTTACAGCTGAGAAGTAACTGGGATATAGTTGATAAGACAAAGATATATTCATATTAGACCTATTCTCTGTGCTTGAGCTCTTACAGCTTCGCCCGAGGGACAGCAGCAAGCTCTTGACTCTCACTACTCCTCCACACAGCCGCGGCCTTAGGCTTACTATCCTTCCACTGCCATTTCGCCTGACTCTGTCTCTCCTCCACAAGTAACCTATGCACAAACTCTCCAAAGATGGGCAACATCTTGAACCCATGTCCACTATCACCACTCAACACCGCCAGAGTCGCATTAGTACCAGGAACATAGTCAATGATAAAGTCCGAATCATCCGTGTCAGCGAACCAGCACAGATGCTGATCAATAAGAGGTCTGTCTGCCAGTTGAGGGAAGACTTCTTTGAGAAGAAGACGGATGTACGTTTCGTCCTCGAGAGGCATGAATTGTGAATCTGCCAAGTTGGGGAACGGAATGGAGAGACCGTCTTTGGAGAAGGCGTAGTTTGTGAAGGCGCCGCCCATGTGGCAGAATTTGAGCTTCTTGGTCTTCAGATCAGGTTCGAAGAAGAAGGCGAGGTCGCGGACGTTGGTGACTGGGATGCCCTTGAGTTCGGCGGCTTCCTTGTCTGTGAGTTGGATGTGTGCGACGCCCCATGCTCGACCGGTCATTTGCTTTCCAATACGAGGAAGAATGTTGGCGGCGTCGGCGCCTAGAGCGACGATGGTCTTGTCTGCTGAGTGGATGGTGCCTCCGCGTGTCCTGGCACCTATACATTTCGTCCCCTCTCGACTTGACGCGTACAACAATGACTCAACTTCGCCATCTTTCGTTCCAAGATGGAACTTGACACCGAGCTTGACGCACTGCTCGTACACGGCTCGCAAAGCATTGGCGGAGTGGCCGTAACCAGCGAGCTTGTTGTGATATCCGGTGAAGCCGGTAAGAGGGCCGCTGAACTTGGGAACGAGCTTCTTGATCTCTTTGCTACTGTTCACACGGACGGTTTGGCCATTGAAAGCTGGGTTCTTCTGAAGTGACTGGAAGTAGCTCTCCACTGCGCCCTTTGTGTTCTGTGCGGCCTTGCCGGACGTGACGTTAAGAAAGCCAGTTTGGTGATAATGAGGAGAATAGAGGGGATCGGATTGCCATTTCCGAATCGCGTCCTATAAGTTATTGTTAAGTCAGATATTCTTATCCGTGAGTTGAGGCTGAGCTGCTTACGAGAGCTAATTGAGTGTAAAAGTCATCGGCGTACTCGGCACGGATGACCTTGTTCAGATCATAAGCAGCGGAGAAGCGACTCGGTACATCAACGTCTTTCTCGAGAATTGTGATGTTCTTATAACCCTTTTGAGCTAGTTCAAATGCCGTCGCCAGACCGAAACAACCGCCTCCAAGAATGAGGATCGATTGATTTGTGTTTTCTGTAGACATTTCGCCAGATTGTGAAGGTTTGCTGGCGGGGGATGAGGCGGGTTGCTATTCCGGTGACTGATCAGCGACTACAGAAGCCAAACTCGAATACAAAAGCAATTATAATTATGGAATAGAGTGAAAGACAAGGAGAGGGATGAACGACGGGTGGACTGCATTTAAAAAACATCCAAGCCATCAATTGTTCTGGAAGACATGCATCGGGTGGCCATCCGATATCGCCAAACAAACATCACGGCATCATCTGGTTGGATAAGAGAACGAATTTTGGAGACCGGCTCCTCACGAGGACCACAGAACTCGTTAGCGTAGCCGCCGCAAAGATACACCGGCAGCCACCAAAAGATAACTCAACCTCCACTTTCTTCCCCGCTTCGTCGGTGTCTACCCCGGATTGTCGGCATCATGTGGTTCGTCTTGACAGGGCGTTGAGATGCTGCACCGGTAGAGGGAATGCCGTGGCATTTGGGCTTTATGGGTGGCCTCAAATATATGCTGTGACGGGTGAGGAACAGCCTAATGTTAAGGTCTGCTCTGGAGAGTTGAGGCCTTGTCTTTCGCTAATTGCTACATGTTGACTGTTCATCTCACCGTATGCAATGTAGGTTTGGACAGACAGAGCTTACGCATTCGGAAATTCTTTGTAACCTACAGTCGGTCGCTGCGGTTTCGTTGCCGAGAGCCGGTCAGGACCCATGAGCCCATGTTAGACTCAGGCTCAGCATCACGGAAGCCATCCCGAGCAGTCGCCTCTCGGCCCCACCAGAGCATGATGCCTTCATAGCTCAATCGTACCATATGAATCGCCGGTGTGCGAACTTTATTCCAATTGTTTACATAATCAGTTAAAACCTCGAGTTTCGTCTTTCGATAAATGTCCAAACTGAGGTCTACATCTCGGACCTCGCCGATGCAACTGCTCGCTCCCGAGTAGCGAGCCTAACTCAAGCCATAACAATGCCATACCTCAGCAATCCCAACGAAGCACCAAGCATAATCGCCAACGGCGGTGCGACGCCAAAATATCGCCCTCCCACAAAAGCCGTTGCAGTCACAACAACCCACCAAGGATCGTCAGCCAAACTCTTACCAGACTGGAAGCCCTGATCTATGTATCCAACCTGCCAAATCCTATAGACAGCTGTGTAGATCAATCCAACAGCACCGGCATTGACGCCACGCACAGCAGACTTAACCCAGCGACGAGATCTCAAAACTCCCCATACCCCCATTGTTCCGTGGACTAGAACCATGCCTGGGACAAAAATACCAAGGTAAGCAATCAGCGCTCCTGCGATGGCAGGATATCCATTATTCGCAGCTGTAAGACCACCCAGGAATACGGCAAAGTTAAAGTTTGGTCCCGGGAACGCCTGCACAATAGCGAGGCCGATCAGGAAATCACGCGGTGTAACCCATCCCTCAGCAACGACGTACTCTCGAAGAAGAGGAATTACAACAGGACCGCCGCCAAAGATAATTGTTCCAGCCAGGTATAAGTTGGCGAAAAGCTTATAGAGCAGAGGAGTAGTCGGTAGCGTTCCGCGTAGAACGAGAACGACGATGAATGAGAGAAGGAAGACGGCGATGATGGCTGTTCCGGACTTCCATGAGAAGTTGAGGCGATATTCCTGGGGAACGACACGTGGTTCATCCTGTCGTGGGCCAGACTCCGCTGTCTCAGCAAGGGCAACTCTCGAATCGTTTGCATTGCCGTCCGTTCCATTTTCAGCACCTTGAATATTTTCATTCTCCGTGACTCTTCCCCTCATCATCCTAAGAAGAGCGTTCTTCACAGCTCGGACCGGTCGATGCAGCCAGCGAAAATCATACACAATAGTACAGCATCCACCCGCAACAATGAGAACCGGGAAATACCAGAGGGCGTTGTACAGTATTCCGGCCATGGCAGTGATCGAGAGAACAACCCTCGTAGCTTGATCTGTGATAGCCTTGTCGGAGAGTTCGACGGCTGCTAACGCGATGATACCAACTGTCGCTGCATTTAAACCCGAGAGAAGCGCGTATACCGCGCGAGGCAGTGTATCTCCAATGTTGGAAACACCAATGGAAAGTCCAAACATGCCTAGAAAACCAGGCAAGCTGCTTTGGTCAGTCGTGTCGACTCAGATGCATCAGACGCGACATACCTCCAAATGAAAAAGGCCAGAAGAGCTTCGAACAGTCCACCGTGGATCAAGTTGATACAGTAAAGCATTTTTGTACTAGCAGGACCTGAGAGCGCCTGAGACACGCTGAAGAGCTCCTGGAACTAAACATTACTGTTAATCGGCCGTGCCGTTTTGTGAGAGTAAACGTACGATCTGCTCATCGATCCATTGCAGTTTTGTGACAAACTTGTCATGAAACTTTATCCGTTAGCCATGCTGTAAAATCAGCTACGAGGTGATGCTTACGATTTTGAAGTGAACGGGCGGTCCGCCGAATGCGGTGAAGCCGAGATGCCAATTGACCTTAAGTGTCTGCAAACCGCGATCTGCGGCTCTCCGCACCGCGTTTTCCCAGCCGCCGACAACCATTTTGAGGTATCACCAGAAGCTCAATTGACGTGTTTGGAGGATACAAGGAGATAAGTGACTCACGTAATGGAGATTTAAGCTTCATTTTAACTCCTAGCGGTCACGTCATTGGATCTAAACCTCTTTCAACTCTTGGCCGCGATTGACCAATTATCGTGCGGGTGTGCCAGATACCTGTTCTCTCACCGTGATAACAGTTGACCGTATTGTTGAACCAATATGAATTAATGATTTTTTTGTTTCTAATGTTGGCTTCCTTGGCGATGGTCGACCAATGGTGAGATACTTCTTGCGCACGTGGATTGATCCTGGAGGGCTTCTCTATGCACAAGTTCACCGTCTGTTTCCATCCTTGTGTATGATTACGATCAAAACAATCGACAAATTCCTATTGAACATTCTCTACATACCATCGCTGCAGTATTACTAACAAGACTCCCCTCTACATTCTCCAAAATCGTCGTCACCATCTTCCTATATTAACCGAAACCTCTGTATCGGCACCCCTCGCTTCTTCAACTCGTCTTCTGACATTCTTGGATCACAGTCTGGCTCTTTCCTCGCACCTTTGCGATCCCGATCCTTATGTATCCATATAGGTCGTTGAGTCTCAGGACCGGAAATGCTAATAACATGTTCGGTATATCCATCAGGCAAAGCAACTCCATCGAGACGCGGGTCTGATCGATGTATAGGACGACCTTCTTTCCAGAAGGCAAGCATACGTGTAGAAGTGCACCATCCCCTCTGCCAGCCGCGGAAGTCATCCCCAAGGAGAGCCTGACCGTCAGAAAAATCTGGATGATAGCACGGCCCGATCACCAAGTAGGATCCATCTTTCGGTTGAGGGCGGAGAACCAGGTTGCTGCGCAAGCCAAGGAGAGTCACAATTACATCACCTCTGCGACTTCCTGTTGGGACACAGACAAAGCTTCCATTGCGCGTCTTTGTGTACCCTGACACTAGATCAAGTCTGAAGATAGACAACAAGCGAAGAGGGAGGGAGGTGCTCGTAGGATCTGCCATCAACTCTCGTATAATCTCTCGCACCTTTTCAAGCGACATGGATGTCTCGTCTGGTGCAAATCGAGTTCTGTTTATGCTGTAGTCCCAGAAATCGCCATATCCCATCACTGTTAACAGCTTGTTGAGGCAATCATCGTCATGATGGACGTCGTTTCCCACCAGATGCTCGACCATATCTGCAATACAATAATTGAGAGGCCGCCAAACTTCCTCGGGAAGAATATATGGGTCGTCGCCTATCTCATCACAAGTCACCCCGGCCACCTCCAGAATACCAGATTCGATCAAAGTCGCAGAGCAGGCAGATTTCCCACATGCATCGTTCGTGAGGATAGGAGGATCTAGAGGTCGTTCAAGGTTCACTACCCAACTGGGATATGCATCAGAGTAGCAGTATTCCAGAAAACGAAGATTTCTTTGCTCACTGAAGTGAACAATGAAAGCTGAACTGAGAATCTGTTTGAGAGACTTTGTGTAATCCACAGTGATACACCGGGCAATATCAGATTCCATTAACCCTCGAAGTGCATATAACCTATCGCGATTGTCAGAGCAGTGGTATGGATTCGTGAACACCAGCTCAGTCAGCCAATCGCGACTCCTCTTATTAGGTCTCTCAGTTCTAACGGCCTTCAGGATAAATGCATGGTTGTTTATATCGCAGCTATCCGGATCGAGGAAGAATTCCCGTGGTAGAGGCCTACATGTGCATATAAAAAGGCCTGCATTCTTGAACTTGCTCCATGTCATTTCCTCACTTCCTAGTCGCACAATTGATGTTTCTTGATTTGCAAGGACTATTTCCTGATAAGTCCAAAGACGGCGGTGCCATTCTAAAGCTAGTAGCTGTTCAAACGCAAGCCACTGGTCCTGGGTTAGAAAATGGGACTCTCTGCAGTCGACAACCGTCTCGTTTCCGTCTGCTGTAGAGATTAATCTACGGCCATACGGGTTGTAAAGGGCTTCTGGCGTGAGGTGGGTGATCATGTTTGCCACCCATCGCAGCATCTCCATAGCTGTATGACTCCAAGATGTTGCGGGGCCCAGCCAAACGACGACTCTGCTGGCAAACTCATAAATGTCGTGCATGCGCTGAACTTGACCGGAACGTTCAGTAACATCTTTTTGATTGATGCAGATTGAGTCGCACCAGATTATGCGCGGCAGATTGTTATATCGCAGTGCCCGCAAAGCAGACGCCAGATTCGGCCCAATGTGAATATCTCCGAAATCCGAAGGTGTGTCCGACTGCTCTTCAAATGTCGGGTGCTCAGTGGTAAGTTTAATTTGCTCTGGATGAGACTGGTCACCCCAGCAATAAGACAAAGCTTCGAAGTCTGGCACTTCGGCGTCTTCCGGTGACAATTTCCTGTGCAAGATGGTGCCAGTAAGCCGATCGTCGGACGTACCGGGTTGCAGTTCCAGAAGCCGTATCTCACCAGGGAGTAAGGGAGGATAAGGGAAGCGGGGCATCGTGGAGATTGTGATGAGCTGTAGTGATTTAAAAGAACAAGAGAATGAAGAGAAATCCTAGAAAGAAAGGAACCAATGTTATATGGGCCGTGGAGGTTTACAGCCTAGTGAGGCTGTGCATGCACACCACTACGAAGTGCTAGGCAGAATCCATTTTTCAGCAAGCCACAAACCACGAAGACATCGTGCAGGGGTATAGAACAGTTAGTTTAGGTCCGATGAAAGCGATTTTGGCGAGGTCAATAGCATCAGAGGTTAAGGCTTTCATTCTGGCCCGGCATCACATAACCTTTGGCAAACAGCTGTAATAGTGATGATCAAGACGAGGTTTTGTAGCGCTTAACACTCTGCGAATGTCACGTGTTAAGATAAGAACAGACAAGATGGAATCTTTAAATTTTAAACTGAGCTCAGTATATAAGTAAGTCATGAAGTAGAATCGAGGAAAAAGACCGTATCCAGTACTAAGCCAAACCCATTTTTATGCCATTTAGCTAGACGCAACCAAGACCTCAGGCTCGCCATTAGTGTAGCTAACGCAAACTTGTCCATTGCCATCAGACGTAACAGTTCCACTTCCAAAGACCTTATCCCAAGTCTTGTTGTTCTTTCCAGTGTTGAAGCAGTACTGTCCTGAGTATCCCTGGCCGCGGTTCAGCGTAAGAACAATAAGATCACCGTCAGCACGACTCCAAGCATACGCGCTATTCTGCGAGTAAAGATGCTTGTGATCATTTCCACCGAGACCACCAACTGCCGAGCGAGCCTTGGAGAGACGTGAGATGTGTTGGTAGAGATCGGCGTTGGTGCTGAAACTGCTCCGCCAGAGATCCTCACGGTTGGCGGGATCATTGCCGCCAGCGTAACCTTGCTCTGTTCCGTAGTAGACGATGGGAATTCCTCGGGCGAGGATGACGTATGCGAGGGCGTTCTTGAGGAGAGCTTTGTCGTTCTTCTGGCTCAACCAACGGGGGTTATCATGGTTGTCGATGAAGGTGCCGAGGATAGTAGGGTCGGGGAATTTGTTACTAATCTCATCGTGCATGGCGACAACATCTGAGGGGTCGCCTTTTTGTTGGTAGAAGCGGTTCATGGGGTAATACATAGCATAGTTCAAAAGACCAGGCATGACCTGTGCATAACCAGCTAGGTAATCAGGCCCTCCATCCCAAACTTCACCGATGGCGTATACACCCGCAGCGTCTTGGAAACCAGGCCAGAACGGCTTCTCGACATGCTTGACCGTATCTATGCGAATACCATCGAAGCTGTACTCAGAAACGAGCCACTTGATCCAGTCGTAGAGGACCTTCTTGACGGTGTCGCTGCCGGTGTTAAGGTCGGGAAGGCCGGCGATTTCGCACTGCTCAATGCTGGTCTGGTTGCTGTAGTCGATATCGCAGGGGGTGTGGTATGAGCTTTGTTCGTTGAGGGGGGAGGGTTTGTGGTCTGAGATGCCTTTGCCCATGTGGTTTGCAACGACGTCGCACATGACGTACATATTCTGGTACAGTCAGCACGGGGTCACAAAGAAAGACCAAGGCGGTCACAGCAGAATAGCACGGGAAGAGGAACTTGGCTTACCTTGTCATGAGCAGACTTGACAAGACTCTTCAAGTCATCTGCAGTACCATACTTGGGGTTCACCGCATACAGATCCTTAGCCCAGTATCCATGATATCCCCCATCAGTATCTATCGCCCAAGTCAGTCACCTTCTCTCACACGTTTTCGCAACACTTACTGTCAACAACAGGCGTAATCCAGATAGCATCAAATCCCATTCCCTTGATATAATCAAGCTTCGACTCCAGACCTTTGAAAGTTCCACCACAGTAATTTCCAAGGTTTCCGCATGCACTACCGCCATTATCATCAGCACTGCGCGCAACACGATCAGTAAGTGCGAAATAGATGTTTCGCGACTTCCAAGCGTTTGCATCCGCTGCGTGCGCAAGCGGGCTGATGCTAGCGACGATGGTCGCAAGGAGAGAGAACTTCATATTGAACTGTGGCGAGGAGTGAAGATGGGAGTGCTGCTGAATCTCAAGACATGGCGGGACGAAGCCCTTTTTATCGTAATGTTGTCAATGATTTAAGACAAGACGAATAGTATGTTTCGGATGAGAAGGATTTAATTACAGTGTTAGAGCATTGTTCAGCAATAGCACCAAGGACCAAAGGATTCGTTAACAGTGGGTTAACAACAGACCAGAAGCCGCAAAAACCTCCGGAGCTGACTTCTCGCGTGTGATTGGGTGCCCCTGCGGGGTCATGTCATTAAACGTTATAGTGCACGAGCGTTTGAGGTTGAGACGGTAGCTCCAATGGCGATCATCGTGACAGGGGTACACCAGATGACCTCTTTAACTTGGTATCGGGCCGAAACTCGATCTCCTTGGTATCACGTTGACAGGCGGAGTTTCCGCGTGTTCCCTGTTGTTTATCATGCACCACGTTGTCGTCTGCATGGGTATTTCATCATTCATCAATGTTTCAAATGGCTCACCTCCCTATTCCATCACGGAGCTTTTTCAGCGTTGCACGGACTAGCACCAAGTAGGAAACAGTTCCTGTTGTTCCAAAGGAACAACATCTTGATAGCCTTCAGCACTTTTACCTTTTTAGCATTATAACCCGTTTATTCGGGCCGCCCCCGCAAGTGTGAGTGGACTTGCAGATGTCTAGCATACATCCTCGGCTGTCAACCCCGGATTTCTGCATGTGTAGTATCCCTCTTTGAGCCTATGATTTCTTTTACTAATGATGCCCTACCGGCAGTTTTCGGTCCTACTCTCTTGATCTCACTAAGCCAAGAATATTTCTCCGTGGTGGAAATAATCTCGACTACGTCTTTCGTATCTTACCCTATTGCTGTGATGGGCATTGCGGGTGGACATTTCAGCTGGTGATTGCTTCATCATCGCCGGTGAAGAGCCGAGCCTTGGGTGAACTGATATCAGATGTTGATTTTAGCCATTGCATGAGTATCGTGAAAACTTTGCTCTAGAGAAGCCAGGTCCGTATATGGTGTTTATGCTGTCGATCGCCGTGCTCGATTGCCGAGGTTACGTCCCAAAACCCAACAGTACGGCCGTGCGACGTAGCAATGCAGCTCCTTCTTGCTCCAAGCGAGCTTGCCTACTTCTTATGCAAAGCATGAAGAGCGGTGTATTCTGACGGACTGACATCAAGATTCTGTCTATCATCGGCTTTGAGGCCATCCGTGAGTATCCGCTGGCCCGATGAAGTTGTGAAGGCGCAATTATGAGTTCGGTGCTATCCACATCATTGTTGGCCATTGACGGCATCAGAATAGTACGAGGTCTTTTCCTGTTTGCTTGGCGAACAAGTCCCATCTCATATCGCCGCCATTCTTCCAATAATCCCCCATGAACTCGAGGACATTTTCGTAGCTGCCCAATCCACGTGCTGTCATGCTCTCCATCGTTTCTACAACAATGGTGCGTTCGGCATGAGTCGTTGAGTCGCAGCCTGCTGCAAGTAGTGGCCACAAAAGTTGAGCGTGAACAGGAGACCGTTTGTCAATGTTCTGTAATGAGCTGATGATCGATTTTACTGCTGTTTGAACTTTGGGATCGTCCTTAGGTAGTTCGTCAACGCGTCTGTATAGACATAGTAGTGTTGCATCAGTGAACAGTCGGTGGCTGGTTTCTAGTTCTGTCCGGAGCACCACGTCTGTTACTGTTGTAGCGGTCTTTTTCCGAAGATCGATCAACCGAAGTTCAAGTTCGTGAGAGGATGTACTGCCTGCTAGATCATTTGCATACAATTGGCCACTTGCATCGATATTCATGCAACGTGGCTCAGATAGCTCGCATACCTTATTGAGAGCAGTCACCAGCTCTCTAGAAAAGCCGGAAGTGAGATCAATGCGACCTAGGTCGGGCATACACGTTAAGAGGTAGTCCCAGTCAATGAACCCTTTTGTCTGCCGTGAAGGTAGGGGCAGTCCTGAAAGTCTGTTCATCAAAAGGAGGTGAACAAGCCACTTGAGACTCATCCACCATAAAGGATCCAGACTATACTTCGATTTATCGCGTTGAACAATGTGAAGAGCCCCGTTGAGATGCTTCCGAAACGTCGTAGTATCCCCGGCGCAAACACATGTCGTAGCCAGCATCAAGGTCGTCGGCAGTATAGTCACTCCAAGGTTGCCAAATCCCGGTGTAGTAATTGCCTCTCGGAGGTTCCCCAGGCACTCCACAGTCGCCGATATTGCTGCACTCTTCGATTCTGGATTTCGCGCCATTCTGAAGAGTTGGCTACTGCTGGCGGCGATCATTGCCCCCATTATACAGGGGCTGAGATCAGCGGCTGGTAGAATCAAGCTTAGGGCCATGTCCGGTTGTAGCGGCCAGTATACTGTTGCTGTGTGTGCTACAAAGTGCTGGAAGTAGATCCGCCGAGGATCAGACCGGAGTGGAGGGCTGGACGGAAGGGAGATGGAGATGCTGAGCCTTGGTGGGCTCACTGCAGGAAGGGAAAACAGGAATTCAGAAGAGTCGCCTAGTATTGGTGATGAGAGAAAGTTGGTCTCAAATGTGTCGGACGTATCGGTATAAGAAATGAGTTGGTTGGGAGTGACAACTGAGCTTGGTGCCAGAGCTACTTGCTGTTGATTAGCCGTCTCATCGGTTGAAGATGGCTGTGTCGTGATCTGTGAAATTGTGATTGAGTGAGTCTGCATTCAATTGAATCATCTCTGTTGAAGGTAAATGAACCATACCTTAGCATTATTAGCTGGCTTCCGTTTCGCCACTCTAAAGCTCTTGACGCTCAACTCATATGAGCATAAGTGAGGGAACTTGTAGCATCGTGAACATGACGGCCTCTTCTCGTCACACTTGTTCAATATCAATACATATAAACTATGAGAGATCATAGCATACATACCTTTGCCTTTTTCCTCTTGCACTCAGTGCATCCTGCACGTCGTCTTTGGGACGGTTCCATTGCGTCATACACTTTAGTATGTGAGAAGGGAGATAGAAGTAATGAGAATTGGGTTTGGTATATAATTCGGAGCTATGCTTGGGATGATAGAATGAGATTCTTGACGGCTTCTCATCATGGCGATGAGAATTGATGTGAGACAAAATGAGAGGAGTGAATGTGAATGGACCCCGCATATCGACAGGCAGACAGGGTTGAAAATTCGGCAGAAGCTCAACAGCCAATCACAGTCCATCTTGCCCTCTTTGCCGGGACGTGATCAATCTTTGGCGCCGGCATCAAACACGCGACTAACCCCGTCAAAAGCATGCCTGATCTCGTCAATTGACGACACTCACCAATACAAACTTCATTATGCTTCCCAACCCCATAAATCCAAGTTCAGTACCATGTTAAACACATCACAATGCCAACCGACCCAGAGATCTTCGCCATCGGCCAAGAAGCCCTCAGACAATGGCGTCCCAACAAACTCTACGTCCACCGCACACCACTCGTCCCAGCCAGAGTCGTCAGTACAAAGTACGGTTCAAAACTCTGGTTCAAACTCGACCACCATCAGTACACTGGTTCTTACCACTTCCGCGGTGCCATAGCAAGAATGAAGGACAACCCTACCAAAAAGCCATTCGTGACAGCGTCGACGGGGAATCATGCCATGGGTGCTGCTCTTGCGGCGCATGCGTTAGGAACCAAAGTCACAATTGTCATGCCAATGGTTGTTGAGAAACATCTGCTTGACAAGGTGGTGCAGTACGGTCCTGAGATTGTGCAATATGGACATGATCTCAACGAAGCGAGAGCATATGCAAAAGACCTTGCCGAAAGATTAGGCCATATATATTTCTCACCCTACGATGATATGATGGTCCTCGCTGGTCTAGGCACCGTCTGCGTCGAAGTCCTCCAGCAATTCGAAGCCTACGGGAAAGATATCCACAATATCTTCGCCCCCATAAGCGACATTGCACTCATAAGTGCCATAGGCTGCTTCGCCACAGATGCAAAAAGGCAAGCTGGCGATTTAAGGCCCAAAGTCAAAGTCTGGGGCGTCACAGCGCTAAACTCAATGACACTTGCAGCATCACTATCTGCTGGATTTCCCGTCGAGACGGAAACTTCGCCTACGATTGCTGCGTGCGAATCAGATAATGATGTTGTACAACATGGGATTGACTTTCGGTCGGCGAGGGCGACTGTTGATCATGTTGTTACTTGTACAGAGGCGGAGATTTTGGTGGCGTTGAGACGGCTTCATTTGCAGGAGAGGCAGTATGTTGATGGGTTTTCGGCGTTGGCGCTTGCTGGGTTTCATAAAGTTGCTGATAAAGTGAAGCATCAGATTAGTACTGTTATCTTGTGTAGTGGGAATTACGATAGAGATAAGATGGCGAAGCTGGTTTATGGGGCGTGATATTTTGGGGTTATGCATAGAAACAAAGCTGCACTTCAAGTTGTAGAATATATTTCTTCTGTCGATTTTGCCTGTATCGTCTCGGCTTATGTTAGGCCGTGCTATATATCAACGCTCTTTGCCAGTCCCTCCCATTCACGGCAAATCGCCAGTGTTTCTTCACACTTGGTCTTCACTCTCGACCAACTATCCGATCCCAAGGGTACTCTCAACGGCACTTTCTTACCCTCTGCAAAGCCTGTTTCCTTGACTAGCTCAATCATCCTCGCAACAGCCTTCTCAGGATCTCCGGGTGAATTTTCCGTCAACGTTGCCTCAACTTGCCGAACCGCTTCATTGAACTGAGCATACTCTGGAACACGAGCCTCGACGTGTTGGATCTTGTTGAAAACAGGAGTGCGGCAGTATCCTGGCTCGACGATGATGACTTTTAGGCCTGGAGCGAAGATGGCGAGTTCTTTGGATAGACACTCAACGGCGCCTGAATTTGTCAGTAAGTGAGGGCGTAACAGATGGAAGATTGGATGGGGTTTACCTTCGAGGGCAAATTTGCTGGCGCAGTATCCTGATGCGCTGGGGTCAGCGTGCCAGCCAGCTTGAGATCCGACGAAAAGCAAGGTTCCAGATCCCTTCTTTCTCAAGTACGGCAGGACCGCGCGGGTGATATTCATAGGACCATGAAAGTTGACCTTGAACGACTTTTCCATATCCTCCTGACTATATTATTATCAGCTGCTTTCATGCCAACTTGCGATCCATACTCACGTCAGCTCTTCTACCGCCCCACTGAGGATGTACCCCGCGTTGCTGACAACAACATCGATTCCATCGTAGATACTCCAAGCCTCGTCAATCTTGGACTTGATGACGTGGGAGGGGATGAAACATCGAGGTCTAGAATAGCTGCGCCAGTTTCTTTGAGGTGCGAAAGCTTTGTATCGGCGTTGCGCCCAGTGGCTATGACGTTATCGCCTGCAGTTCGAAGTTGACGAACGAGAGCTTCGCCGAACCCGCTGGAGCAGCCAGTGATGAACCAAGTTAACACCATGATGATAGAATCATATATCCTAGGCTTTCAAAGGATAGTAGAGTAATCTGAAGACAAGAAGCGCGAGTATTACGTTTTATACTTGCAGTGAGAACCAGGTTCGGGATCCTCCATGGATTGAGTCAGCATCAGTGGGACCAGTCTGACAGTTAACGTTAGTTAATCTTGGCTATGTTTGCTGGAAAGGGACTCTAGTTTAGAGATAATCTGATTCCTGATTATGATATGAGAATGATAGACCAGCCGATCTGATCACACCATGTTCTACTGACACTGCCATACAAGGCCAAGATCCAGTTATCCGCCATTCTCAGACGCCCCATTGCTACTTATCCCTACAAACCCATTGATGGCATCACCACGGGTTTAAACCCTGAACTCCAATGACTTTCCCAACATCTCCATCCTTCTCGCCCTTAACAATGCGCGCAATTCGCTCCCCTCCTTCTGCCGGCTCCACTGCTCCTCGCTGCTTCAGAGACTCGGCATCATTAGTAAAATTCGTCGCACACAGCCCCGGATCCGCACCGAATATCAAGAAACCCTCTGATTTAAGCCGAATGTTATACGTCGTCATGAGCATATTCAGCCCAGCTTTACTAGCCCGGTATTCCGTCGCACCAGCGCTATGAAGCGGCGATTCAGGGTTTGATGTAAGAGTGATAGACCCAGTGCTTGAAGTAACAAAGACAACACGAGGAGCTTTATGCTCTGACTTGCGAAGAAGAGGGAGAAATGCTTCAGTGACGCTCAGCGCACCAACGAGGTTTGTCTCGAGAACTTTGCGGAAAACTTCGCGTGTAGGAGGACTAGCCATTGAGACGATACCAGCGTTGTTGACCAGAATATCCAATCTGCCCCATTCAGAGGCTAGAGTTTGAGCAGCGGCATCGACAGAGTTGTCATCCGTGACGTCAATCTGAATGCTGGAGACTGTTCCTTTGATGTTGTCGAGTGACTGGAGTGAGCGAGCTGCTATCTCCCCTTTGGCTTCATCTCGACTTCCAATGATGACATGGTATTTGACCGAAGAGAGAACTAGGTTCTTGGCGGTTTCGAAGCCGACGCCTTGATTGGCGCCTAGTTGGGTATCTCAATGGCGAGTCTGTGTGTCTTTGTAGGCGGCAACTCACCGGTAATAAGAACCAGCTGCTTGTATTTGGACATCTTGTATTAGATACTGCATGAGATTCGGTGGGAAATTGGAAGATTGGAAAGGGTTTTGCGACCGATATATGTAGCGGTGCTCTTGTGTCGTCTCTTTGTGTCGCTACTAGCGGACTTAAGGCAGGGTCTAGCTTAAAATCCGCCCACGGACATCTTGTATCGGAACGCCCGGAGATACGTATACGGAGATATTAAGGTGATTTCATTGGCCAATCGCAAGCTTCTTCTCTGGGTTCATTTCGGTTCTTGGGGATTCAATTGGACTAGGTTTATTTCCCTCTTTCGTTTTGGACGCAATCATAGTCAGGCAACATCCCCAACGCGATTTCAACCCACCTTGTTGATGCATTCCATTTCAGCACCTCACCGGACAATCCATATAGAACTTTAACGGTCATGTAAGCGAAGTTGATCTCACACTGGCAGGAACTCGTAGTGTTTGAGACCATTTGAACTTCATGTGTAGAGCGTACGCCCGGAAGACATTGACTAACATCGCTAGCTAAACTAACATTTTAAAAGTTCCATGCCGTCAAATATAAATCCTCTAACAGAGCTTCTGTGTCATATAATTGATTTGTCTATTTGAGTCTCTCTTCCTTACAGAGTATGGTGGGAAACCTGAATCTGATATTGCATGGGATGTCCAGCGGCCCGGCTTTCATCCGTTCAAAGGTCGAACTAACAACCAAATCCTACAATGGTGCCCAACCAACATGCAGACCCCCTCGCCATCGGATGCAGACCTGTCAACATGGAGAGGCAAAATTTGTCGCCCACAATTCTCATCGACTCTCTCCCTAAGGGCTCTAGCGTTAGATTCAACGACTCTACGTTCTTCACACGTAATGGTCCTGAAGCAACCTTCCCATCTGCTGTTCAAGTCCGAGCGAAGAGCGAAGCTGGCGACCACGTCCTTCATAGAAGGAATACTGTGATCTTCGAGTCACTTCGACTAGTTGTCAAATTTGGCATGGAACCCCGAGTCTCCATTGCGGAAGGTCAGTGTCTTTGGTGGTTAGGTCGACATTTACCCAGTGTCCCCGTGCCTGAGATATATGGCTGGACAGAGGATGGGGAAGAAGTTTTCCTGTACATGGAGCTGGTTGAAGGCGTGACCTTGGAGAGAAGATGGGATTGCCTGAGTAGGGAGAACAAAGTCGGGGTTGGCGAACAACTACGAGATATGGTCAATGAGCTACGTCGGGTAAAGCGCGATCCAGAGGACGAGTTTCTTGGTACGTGAGAGCCTGGCTGCCATGAGATTATTATGTTCATCAGCCAGCAGGACAAATCAACCGTGGACCACTGCAAGACGTGGTATTCGCCGACGGAATCCGACCAAGAGCAGGGCCGTTTTCCTCAGTGAAAGAATTCCATGACTGGTTTTCCTTCCTGATAAGACGACAAGCCGCAAGTGGACCCCACTGGGAAGGTTATAGGCTCGAGGATATACCTGATCCATATCGTCAATTACTACCTGACGGTCCTGGAGTCGTGTTCACTCATGCTGACCTTCACCAAAGCAACATTATGGTCTCCGAAGGCTCACCCTGTCGAGTTGTCGCTGTCATAGACTGGCACCAGTCAGGCTGGTATCCCGATTACTGGGAGTTTTACAAGGCTCAGTATACAAACCACTGGGAGACCGAGTGGGTGCAGAAGTACATCCCGATATTCTTAGACGAACCAAGAGAAACGTTTATTGACGGGATTGATAACTACGCACGCTCATGGGGGTTCATGTAACCTTGAGAACATTTGCTACTCAAGAGCGAGACAGGTTTGAGACTGTAAACGATCTCGCCAGAAAGATAATAGTACCGCACTTCTCGGGGGGGTTCAGAGAGTACTGGACGCGCCTAGCAAAACAGAATACTATGGCCAGAGATCCTCTACAAAGGGCAAAAAACATACAACAGCGGGGATTCGCTGGTCGTCACCGACCCAACTACTAATCCGCCCCTTACAGGCTTGACGATGGGAGAGCAGACGGGATCCCGTATTTTCCTGTAGGTATGGTCGTATGTGCTTGGTTGAGGGCGAAATTTGGTACAAATGCAGATGCAGAGGAAGTGTTGTGTCCTGTCCTTGTCTCAATGCCTTGACAACTCGCGAGTCCAGATATGCATCTCAAGTTGAGTTGAAGCATTGATCAGTGGCCGACCTGAAAGGTGCAGAGTGGAGTAGTTTTATAAATTTCTTTATCTATTATGACTTGTTCAATTTTATGGAGAAGTAGACCAGAGGTTCTCTCTTTATACCCTCCGAGTGCTATTCTCCAGACTGTGATACGCATAGCCTGCCAAGAAGTCCAGACTGTTCAGAACCGTCCGAACTACCCTGGAATGGTTTCACATGCAACGGCTCCCAGTTTTCCGTGCCGCTATGATGCTCTCTGATGTTCTGCTATACGGCCAACCCAATCAGAACAAGATTCTGCCAGGCTGAGGGGATCGCCAAGCACGCTAGACCCTGATGGTATAGCTAGGCGAAAACCTAATATCTGGACGAGGCTGAGCGGTGGATTCACTGTGGATGCTTGCGCCATGACAGTGGGAACCGGTATGATCTTTATAGTGTCGAGAGGTCCCATTCGGTTGAATATTCGTATTTAGTCATCTTTACTTTTGATCATCATGGCAGGGCAGTACTACGCTGTGCCGTCAAACGGCCAGCACGACATCCATCTTCAATTCCAGAACCCACCAACTACACCGAGCCCACCACCCAGAGCCTTCCAAGGTCTCCCAGCTCGTCGCCGATCAAAAGTAAAACTCTGGCTTAGCCTCATCGGAAAATGGTTCATCACCGTCATCTTCGTCATAGTCGTCTACGGGATCTTGATCGCGTATGCTCTCTACGAAGTCATATCAGAGAAACAGAAGAAATATTTTAATGCGCTCATTACCGGGTTTCTTATTGCTCTGGGACTGTCGACTTTGAGTCAGTTGACGCATGCGGTGCAAGATTTGAGATGGTGGATATTGAGTAAGCGGCCGAGGTCCCGTCAAAAAGTAAGTCTTGAACGAGGTCTGGAAACGGGCAGTTTGCTAATGGTTGTAAAAATAGGTCAAAGCGATTTTGCATGTTCATAGCATGAGTCAAGTATTGGTCTTGGCTTTCAAATCGAGTCGGTGGACAATCCATGTTGGAGTCGCAACCTGGGTAGCGCTGTTTCTTGTACGTTAACATCACATCTGGTTTCTCTCAAAACCCGACTAACACAATCAGGCAACTCAAATCGGCTATGCCTCACTAGGTCTGTGCTACTCAGTTGAGAAAACCGAAGACAAGGCCCTCTTGGTTCCCGGAAACGTCTCCATCGCGAATTTAACCACTATCTCAACCTCGAGTATCGTCAACGCATCCAGTTCAGCCAAGAGCGAAGAGTACGCGGCAAACAGCTACGGGATCATATCCCTGGCTTTAAACGAAGGGACTCCCGATGATATCCTTTCCCCTGGGACTTTATTCTTTGCAGATAATAAGTTTCTGTTTTGTGACGGCGGGTCTTGTGCATATGTCTTTCGCGAGACGAATACGCTTACTTTGGATAATCCGATAAGTGCTCCTGTCTCGGCGGTCACAGACAGGAAGGTGAACATCACGACGCATTGCGACGCGTTCAAGGTCCGTCAAGGGGGTAATGGAACCGGGGAGCTGATTACCGTCGAGAATGGGAGCAGAGAAACAAATATCACATTACCTAGCAAGGAGGTGCTTGGTGAGAAGGTTTACATGACATCTGCCTCTCGTAACTGCGGCAGCGATTGCAGCATTGTTTCGGTGTTTGAACCATCGTCGACAGATCCGTGGCTTTACAACTGCACCGTCAAAATGAGCCCTGTTGAAAACGCAAAGCGGCCAGAGCACCAAGTCGGTCAGAGACTAATGCGCCTAGCAACATCAGCGATAGCCCTAGGAGGCCCCGACGGCCCAAACGACAACCGATCAAACAGCTACCCCGCAGCCTCGGTATTCGGCATACCACTCAACGGCTCAACGGAACAAGTAGAATACCTCTTATCACGCTTCGCAACGGGTATGCTGGCAGCTGTCATCGAATCAAACACAGATATTGTGCTCGCCGGTCAAATGCCAACGATCGGGCAGAAGCTCAACGTTTCGCACTGGGGAATCATCACGTTGATCTTATGGATCACGGCGTTTCTTCAGTTGTTGGTGGCTGTTGTGGCGACTAAGGTGTCGGAGCGGGTTGTTGTGCCCGAAGGTGATTCCCTTTCCGAGGCTAGAGTCTTGAGAGGCATGGTTGAGGAAGATGTGTTGGATGGGGAGATGAGAGACGGTGCGGGAGGGAAGGGAAAGCGTTTATGGATTTACAGGAATAGACACGTTGGTGACGGGTTGTATGATTTGTATATGGAGGAGGTTAGAACGTAGTATGCCGATATCACGTATCTCAAGTTGATATTAGCGAAAGACTTAATTAATAGCCAAATTATCAATCCATAAGAATGGCTACAGCGACGTGTAGAGACGAGTTGCCGTCCAAAACCTGCAACTCCTTGTTTGCAAGAGACGTCTGAGCAACTTCAATGTAGCCCTTCATTGCGGCGGATTGTCGTGGTATTTGACTATTATCGTCTCTGGCATCTATGTTAGCACCCCGTGCAATGAGCATTTAAACGATCTCAACTTTAGGCTATAGTCGTGGCGTAATGTTTCTATTTGACTTCTTGTGATATTAATGCTGATCCAGGGTAGTGTCAGTGGACACCGGCTTGACCTCGGCTGATGAGTATCTTACCGAAACCATTTTGGTATCGATTGGCGGGTTTAGCTCAGTTGGGAGAGCGTCAGACTGAAGTCAAACTTCAATCAATTGATATCTGAAGGTCATGTGTTCGATCCACATAAACCGCAATTTGATCTTTTTGTAACTGCTCTCTTTTGCTATTTTCTTTTACTTGCCAACTTTAGCACTAACCGCTTTTATTCTACTCTTTTGTTTCTCTGGGTTAGTGTTCCTCTCTCAAAACACTTGCCTTTTTTTTTTTACATTGCCCTTGCTAGACAAACTGCAACACCAAGGCTTCAAGTGCTATATATCGTAAGAATGTAAAATAAACTCGTCCTGTAATTTGCAACCGCCAGCCATATTGAAGTAAACACATGTCAACAGTTCGCCCTCAGCTCCTCCCATCTCTCTACCTATGCCCCAACTCCTCGGCCTCAATCCTATCATGAACCTTGGCGACATTCCGTCGAAGTTGGTATCTTATCCCAAGCCTTTAGTATTTGGCACGCAGTTTCTTCCAAAGCTTATGCATGCGCTCAGCTTGTCCAGGGGTAAACCTCTTGGGACCGCATTCACTGCACCTTGTTAGCCATGTTTCCGGTCTCGCGATATGAATGACTTACGGCTCAACATAGTCCATGAAGTTATCCGTGGGATCAAAGCCAGGCTTACCAGGACAGCTGTTGAGATCAGGTGGAGGGCACACTCCATACTCCGGAGGCGATGCCTCATACGGAGTATCATCAACATAGTCACCTGGCTCTTCGCAACCATTTTTGAAGGTATGTTCCAGACCAAGCCAGTGCCCAACCTCATGGACGGTCACGTAGTTGAATTTGGGAGGGACCTCGCCGGGGTTGTCGGGTCTCATGATGCAGCCATCGAAGAGGATATCGTCCTTGGTGGGGTTGGGAACAGGGAGCTCGCACTTTCCACCAGGGGGCATATCTGCGATGAAGAACAGGTTGAGATCCTTGTAGGTTCCTTGTCTCAATGCTGCTCGGAGCTCCTCTTCGGCTTCACTCCTTCCTGGACTGATGGGATAAGCCCAGTCGTCACTGACGGTTCTGGTGGTGTTCATCAACTTGAACGAGAAATTCCAGGGCTTGAACTTCTCGTTGAGAAGGTCTATCTGGCCCTTGACTGTAGCTTGCTGCGAAGAGTTAGTGCAGTGTTCTCACGGTTTTCTTTGACCCTACTTTAAGGTAGTTGTCTTCTTCCTTCTTGCTCGCTGCGAGGATGTGGACGTAGGTCTTGACCTCTACATTCTTATGTTGTCCTCGGATTTCGAGATGCTCGTTTGCAAGGTCCTTCGAAATAGCTTTCAAGCCGCTGTTGGATCCCGAGGTACCGCAGTCAAAGCCAGCGGCCGATACAGAGTTGGCCAAAAGGCCGAGAGCAAGAGTAGATTGAAGATGCATACTGAGTGATGAGAGACAGACAATGTCGTGAATGCTTCAAGACAGGAGGGGCCAAATCTTGCTGTTTTATATAAATATGAGTTTTCGTATTGCCAGCTTACAATTGGGACTTTCGAATCCTTTGCAATCCTTCCTACACTGCGCCACGTTCGCCAGTACTGGTAAAAGTCTTGGCGGTACCCCTCACGAGGTCGAAACACGAGGTCTGACCATGTTAGCGTTACCTTAAGCACGATTGAATAGGATATAAGAATCTTGGTCCAGGGGGGGGTTGGAGATGCAAGCAAGCTGACACCTTTCCCATTGGCTGGTTCAACTGGTGAGGATCGCGGGGTTACGTGGACTTTCTCTGTTCTGGGTAGAGAATCAGGCAAAGAGACACAGTTGTAGGATTGGAATCGTAATACTCGGAATTCAATAACCCGTTTATCTTATGCGGTGAAGAATAGGCTACTCTGTATCTGTTTGCGACACGCGGTCTTTGCATTGTCTGCCTGGTGCTGACGGCCATCATGATTGTAGGCTCCGACGATGGAGTGAGGATCCAATGCGGAAGAGTATATCGTGAGTAACTACTAGTAAATCGTCTTGAGCCTCGTATCTTTTGTTACAATGGGCCCGCCTTAGTAGTTGTAAATGAGAATTTGCTGTTTTAGTAAAGGATGCTTTTAGGCTAATACCCTGTCATGGCCGCTTACCAAAATTCTGAGCCTCTGGGGTAAAGCAGATATGCAACGCTTTACGGATATGGATAGATGCGACACGAGTTTATTTATGATTCTTTGTGGTATACACCTGTCTACAGTGTTTCTTGACCTGGATATGTGAGTTCAAGGTTGAAGGTTAACCTTGTTGCCAAGGACAAGGTGCTCTGATACTCAGCATGGAAACTTGACCAAAATAAGCTTTTAGGAAGCAAGCTCGCTGCCTGGCTTTACTGGCCAATAGCATTTCAGGTGACTTTGGGATGTCTGCTTTTGCGTTCAGGCTTGGAGCTTATTCCATCTCAGCTAGCTCAGCTATATAGTGAAATGAGTAATGTGGGTTGGGGGTTAAGATTTGAGTTCATGCGTATCATCAAATACGCCAATGACAGAGATTGCAAGAGTCTTAGATAAGCCTTCTACTGCATGTGATGCCTTGTAAAGAATATTTAGCCTTTCGTGAATGGCATAAAAGTGAACCGCGTCTCTGGTTCTGTGTCATAAGTCTTAGTCCTCCAAAGCACCCTGCACGTACCATCACATACTCGAGCGAACATCAAATTCTTAACATGGAGCCTTCCGAAATACCACCCGCAACCGAAGGCTTGTCAAAATTTACGTGCTTTTTGCGTCTTCCTCCCGAGTTGCGCGTAATGATATGGGAGTGCCTTATCTCTGTGCAACGGCACCTGAGGATAACAGGCCGCTTCAAAAAGCCAGCCACGATTGGATCTTTCACAATCTCTGAGGGAATGTATCTCTCTCTAGTCTGCTGTGAGAGTCGAAAAGTCCTTTCTCGCATCATCGCGTATCAGACTGCTCAAGATGGTGATGGAACTTCCCTCAATCGACCTTTCGGCACTGTTCTTCTGACAACACGCGATGCACCCTCACTGGAGCTCCTTTCTTCCATAACGACAGACATCGATTGTATTGCTATACCACGGCGGCGAGTTAGAAGCGAGGCGCAAAAGCTCCATCTAGCTCTCCATCGAGCTCTCCAAAATAGGGTAGCTGCCGGTGGTCGACAGATAAAAGTCATCTACACTGGGATATCATCTGAACTTCCGGACAACTACCGGCCACCAAGGAATCACCCCATGACACCACTCGCTGATTTCGAAGTCACGACCGACGACGATGCTTTATCAAGCTCGTACCCCGGTATTAAGTTCGTTGTTGTATACAACGGATCATCCGGGACAAAGAAGTTTCTAAACCTTGAGTACTCTGGCAGTGTTTATCATGAGGCTGCAGTAGAGTTACGCTCGACTTGGCGGAGACTTACATGGAAGGACGAAATCGCTACACCGGTGATAAAACCAGGCCTGATCTTGATGGGCAATGTGCCACTGGGCACTGAGTTGACTGGTATGGCGACATAAAATAGCCCTGGTGATGACCAGCGGTCCATCAAAAGGCTTGGTTTTTCTCTGTGAAAAGCTACCTAATGCTTCGTTGGATTGACTGGGTCTAAACCATATCGATAGGTGCTGGCAGAAATATGATGATAGCGGAGAGCTTTTGAACGCAAAAAGAATAGTTAATGGAGAAAGAGACTGACTCTAAAGGGAGGAAGCCAGTGATGCCACGATACTATTACAACGCCTTCTACTATACCTGTTATGCGATAAGTGACAGAAACACTCAGTTTCTTAAATTAGTAAACGGACCCGAAAGTTATACATGGTTGGAAAACATGATGGCACGGTACAATGCATGGTACTTAGAATATTGATTCTGGTGCTATATTGCCTGTCCATGTTAGATGTGATGACTGTCGGAAGCATCGTGTTGTGCATGCCTGTTAAATGAGAGAAATGGAAACACTTGAAGGACAATAGGTAGCTGGTCTTATGCTGCGATGCGTCTGCTCCTCTCAATCCATTGACTCATTAGACAAGCTACACTTTCCTCAAGCTCAACTCTAGGGTATGTTTTAAGCCTGGAACAGATCTACGATCTTAGATCAAGCCATTTGCAGCCAAGTCACACTATAACCGGCCCACTAGGCACATTCCAGGTCCAGCAATCGCCCCCCCAGTACGGAATTCCGGGAACCCACTGCATCACTCTTAAGATCACCAGTAAGAACCTTCCAAATCAAGCGCTGACCCGAAAATTCAGGGCCCGCTATGTGCACCGCCGTGTTTCGAGACCGTTAGTGCTTATATACAATGGATACCAGAAATGAAGCATAACAATCTTTATTCCTTCGCAAAAGTCTCAAACCGACCAAAATCCTAAGACAATAAATAGAAATAGCTTAGCCACAGAGGATCGGCCGCTAGAAATGAACAGGCCCTAAGCTCAGACATCTGCAATGCTGTCTGGCATGCTGAGAAAGCCAAGTCTACAGGGGACCCCTGGAATGCTCAGCCTTGATATCCACCGCTAGACCAGATCCGACATAGGACATTCCTCTCAGTACGGTCTAGACAGAAATCCTACGATCCTTCGAGGTCATGGGTTTGGTATATAATAAGCGTGCCAAGTCGCGATGGACTCAGGCCAAGATATCCCCTAGACTTCACCATGCATATCGCTTCCTACTTCTCCGTCGCATTCACAGTGCTCGGCCTGGCGGCTGCCTCGCCTAAGGGATGCGTTACTAAACGATCCCCTGAGCCAAAGTTGGAGAACGGTCATTACATCGTTGACCGCGCCACGAAGTTCGCTAATAAGAAGGTTTGGACCTTTAATGGGAAGAGTCTTCCTGATGGTCTTTACTCGAGCGATTATCCCGTTGGAAAGACCCATGTTTTCACACCATCGGGAGTCAAAGTCCGCAATGGATATCTTGAGTTGACGGTCCCTGGTGGCCAAAAGTCGAAGCCCTACAAGGCTGCTGAGGTTGCGACTGAGATTGAGAACATCAAGTACGCCTCTGTCCGAACAACAGCTATTCTTAGCGGACCTGCAGGTGTTTGCAACGGTACATCTATCCCTCCATCTCAATTATCGATATACTCATAATCTCAGGAATGTTCTTTTACCAATCTGACAGCCAAGAGACCGACATCGAGTGGCTCTCCGATCCCAAATCCGAGTCCAACTACGATGGTATTCGTAGACTATGGTTCACGAACCAAGATAACGACGGCGACGGCAAGCCATCTCACAAGCCCGTGCTTCCTCCTGCAAACCCTACAATTACCGAGCATGAGTACCGAATTGACTGGACCAAGGGTCTTGTTCAGTTTTATGTTGATGGTGTGAAGCAGTGGTCTACCAAGAAGGATGTTCCCAATGTGCCTGGACCTTGGATCTGGAATAATTGGTCTAATGGTGATAAGGGCTGGAGCGCTGGACCTCCCAAGCAGAATGCTGTGTTTAAGATTAAGAAGATCGAGATGTACTACAATACTGCTTAGAAGATGTTTGGATAGGTGCTGGGTTGGCGAAAGAGTTTTGTATCCTTTAGAATATTTGTATATGGTTTGTAGCATTGGATTGGAGAAAATACCACAATAGAGTTGAGATAGTGCTATCTGGAGAAGACCAACCCTCTAAATTATTGTCTCTTTCTGTGCCTCAATGATGAACAGACTCGATGCTTCAATGGCCTTTGAATCGAAATTCAACCCCGGAGAGCCATAGAGTCTCAACATTTGATGCATCCTAGTCCAAGCTATGCATGAGTCAAACTCAGCGTATCACTGCAAGGTTGAGAGTTGAAGCGTCCGGCGGTGCTACAATTGCCATATAATGCAGTTATCCCAAATCTCCACGGCCAGTCAAGGTCAAAAAGGTGGCTATACTCGCTTGAAAGACAGTGCGGAAGGAATTCATTCTTAGACCGTTCAGAGGAGAAGCGTTCGATGTGTAACTTGTCACGATATCCAGGATTACACTGCTCCAATAGCAGCCTTTCAGTGAAACAATATAAACTTCATAAGTCATTCAAATTTCTCTTCCTCGCAACTCCCGCGAGCCAGAGAGAGACATTATTCCGCCGCCGGGCTACTCTCCTTGGGCCTCTCAGGCTTCTGCCCATAAACACTAAACCTACTCCTCATTAGCATCCTAAACCACCAAGCACATAACATCAAACTTACACTTGACCATAAGCCTGCGTCTTAGGATTCATAAGAACCTTTCTCATCTCTGCCGCAAACAACTGCATCTCCTCGGGCGACCACTTGAGAATCTCACAGAGCGGTAACTTGACAAAACCATCGAGTGCCTGGCTAAACGACAATCCCACGAAAGTTCCGAGCTCTTTCTTCTTCTTGTCCTTTGGCCACCGCCCAACGGGGATTCTGTGCGTTTGAGGAGTTAGGGATACGAAACCGGCGTCTTTGGCGAGAGTTAAGAGCTTGCCGTTGGAGAAGTCGAATGTGCAGCCGATTGTTTCGCCGACTTTGGTGAAGGTCTTTGCCCAGCGTGTGAAAATACTGATGTTTGTTAGAATGGTGGTAAAGAGGATGGGGAGGGATGCGTACTGCTCGTCGTCGACTTTTATCTCGGGGTTTTGAGAAAGTATTTGCAGATCGGGTTCGATGTGCTGGAACCAACCACCTGGCTTGAGAGCCTTGTACATCTGACCATACAACCTATCCCAATCGGCAATGGTTCCCTGAAGATATCGAATATGGATGAAATCAAAGGACTCGGGTTCAAACGTCCATTCGAGTTGAGCGTCATCGATCTGAAACTCAAGATTTGGAGGGACGAAGCTTGGTTGGGTTGGAGTGATATCTGTAGCAATAACGCTGGCCGACGGGTACTCGTCTGCTACGTTTAGGGCCCAGATGCCAGTTCCTGTACCGATGTCCAAGATTTTCTATGCCGTGTGAGGATGGGAGTCGACAGCGATCAAAGGACGTACCTGAGGGTTGTCGCCGATGGGAGCAAGGATGAGTTTGTCGTCGAGCATCAATGTCAACCAATGATGGCTGAGATAGTTAGCCAACATATAAACTCAAGGTTCTTGGCGATGACTTGCATGAGATCAAGTGCCTCGAGTTGTTTTTCGTCATTGGGGGCCCTGTTCATTAGCCATGCTCACTGTCATCACAAAATGTCTTACCAATGCCTTCCATATTTGGGATTAGCATAAGTCCTCCCCTGAAAGTACTTATTCTCGAAAATACTCGATGTAATCGAGGCAGTTGACTCAGTTTCGCTACACGATCAGCTCAATCCCAACAAACATCTCCATCAACATACCTATCAGCACTAAAGTTACTCTCCGTGTCGTTCCCAACGTCCAACTCAGGTTCCTACCAAGATTAGCACTGGTCGATCAGATCATAATAAGTAATAACATACAGCTTCAATTTGAGCCGCCATCTTTTCGCTATGTTAGCACACAAAGGGATGAAATAAACTCGCGCGTGCGGGGTTGACGGTATCTTTATGTTCTTTGTGGCTTCGAAGGTTAAATGACATATCAAATTGCTTCTGTGCCGCAAGCGCTAAAATACATGACCAGAGGACGCTATCCAGTGTTAGGAAAGTGACAGGCGGGGCTAGTCGCATTGCAGATGGAGGTTAATGGGGATGTTTGTCTCTGTTTTGTTTGTTGGAAGGGGTATTATGCGGGTAATAATGAATTACAAAGTACTACCTACATCTGCAACACCCATGACTCTATTCTGGAACATCTCGAGACGTTCCTACCTCTCAAAAACGATCAAGAAATGCTTCATGAAGAAGCTGTCATCTCTTATCTCTTCTCTAGCTGGCGGGGCCAACTACGCTAATGCGACCACGGCTTAACATCTTTACAACCAAGCTTTTTCAACTGTGGCATGCTTGGTTATTGGTTGTCAAAAATGGTTAACGTTTTGAGGCTGGGAGGGCCGCTGTAACGTGTTCAATTGGTAGCCACTCATGCCGTCGTGATGCGATTGGAGGCCTCGACATTACACCAGCTGCATGTACATGTACGTCATGAAACGTTGGAGATGGTTGCATGTACGACAATGCGACGGTACACAATTCATATGTTTTTATTGAGTCACTTCATTGGTACTATGGTTACGATTAATGGCTAAAAGCGAACAAAATCACTCCAGTAATTCCAATCCAACAAATCATCACCGACATTAAAATCCCATGCATCAAGTGCACTACCAGCCATCTCAGCATCAGCCTGCCCCCCACGTCTCTTACTCCAAAGCAACTCAATACAAGCCGGTGCAGTCTCCCCATCCGTTAACGCCTTGCGCCTCGCCTCCCAAGCTTCCAACGTCAAGTTCCCAAAAGCAGTGTATAGCGAATTATCAACGCTCTCCACCAGTTCAGGATGATCAGCATACAAACTTTCAACCAATTTCCAAGCAAGATTAATTCTGGGGCCTGAAGTTCGCCTGCGTAGTTCACTGATGACATAGATCCAGGCGTCAATTTGATAGAGCGATGTTAAGTGAGTAAACATCTGAGATGAAAATTTACTCTCAAAACCAACATTGATTAGTTCCAAGAATGACAGTGCTGCGTTGAAGAGAATATCGCTGTCTTCCTTCGTCATGTAAATATCCGCATCACCAGGGGCTGCTCTCGCCCTCGGGTGATGCAACCTAAAGCGCATTCTCGCAATAGCTAGTTTAGCCATTGCATACGTCAAGTCATGAAACGGAACAGCTCTATCAAGCTTTACGAGGTATTTCTCTGTGTAGATAGCCTCAAGCTCGTTGATGGCTTCGTCTTCAGCTTTGGTCGATCCTCCGGTTCTTCCGAAGCCGGGAGCTACGCAGTCAAAGACTTTAGCTGCTTTGGGAGATGAGCGGAGCCATTGTGTTACTTCGAACTTCATCAACACGAGGACCATTTCTGTGGGGCCGGTGTGCTGGACTGGAGGTTCGAGCATGTCTGGATGGAGGTCTGCGTCATTGATGTTGAAAGGGAGCCGAATATCGCCGAATTCTGATCTTGCGAGTTTGATACCTGGGGTAGAACTAGCGCGCACTCGAGAGTCGAGGCCTTTTATCTGCCACCATAGTCTAATGCGCATTTCCTTTTCGAAAAAAGATAGTTTTGTGTCGGTGTCTGATTTGTGTAGACCCATCATCTGTCCAGCTCTTATCGCGACAGCCGTCATGGTACTAGCCAGTTCTGTTTCTGGATTCGAAAATGTAAAAAATACCATAGCCTGGAGAGTCTCAAGGTCCTTCGTCGTCATGAAATCAGCTGCTGTAAGTGCTCGTACCGTCGCGGTGCGATAGCGTGTGAGCAATGCCCCTCTGTCCTCCCCCAAGGACGATTGGCAGGCTTCTGACGACAGAGATGTAACTGAAAGAAGATAAATAGAGAACATTAGCGCTGACAGAGGCTTTGGTGTGTTTGCTAGATCCCAGGATGCTTCTAGAATGCGCTTCTGGAGACTTGGGACGTGGACGATCTTGATGAGGGGATTGACGCATTCGACAAAGGTCTGCCAGAAGAAGAAGATTTGCTTTGGTTCTGGATGATTTTCGTAGGCTTTTGATTCAGGGTCGAAGATCATGGAGTGAAATGATGGTGAGGAATGGAGGAAAGGGTCGTCTTTGTTTCGTAGTGTAAGTGTTGGAGGATACTTGAGCTGTAGGCATGTCAGTCGCGGCGCCGTATCATTATCGAAGCTACTCACCTCATGGCTCAATCTTGACCAAAGACATCTACATATATCAGAATCAGTACTTGTCATCGATGGACAGGACGACTTACATCTCCGTCGTAGCATCCTCCACCGTCGTTGTTTCATCCTCTCTCTTTGCCTCCAACCCCGACTTCACCCAAACATTAGCATGCTGACTATAATCGACCCCACTCTTCTTCATCAGTTCCTCATATTGCGCCAACCTCGCCAGCAAATCCTCATCAGCAGCTCTTTTTCGAGGTTTCGGCGGAGGCGGCGCTTCGTAGGTACATTCTGCTCTACCTTTCTGACAATTTGAGCAGGGATGTTGACGATCGCACTTTACTTTTCGTCGGGCGCACATTGAACATGCGTATTTTCGTAGTTCAGCCATGATGATTATAGGAAGTAATAAGAGTAATAAGAGTGTGAGTTGGAAGGGAGAGCGTCAGTGGTTTCGGTGGCTTCGGGGGCGCGGAGGACTCGGGGATGTCGGGGCTGAGAGGGGTTTAGCGTCGGTGTTTGAGAAGTCCGAGATTTAGTTCGTTTGTTCGTCTGGCGATGGGATACAATGCTCGGGGGGTGAGCATAAGGATTGATAGATAATTATAGCGATTTTTACTCTGGTATACGTATGTGTAATGGTAAATTGCAACGCCCACCGCGAGCGTTGCGCGGGAAGTAACGTAGGGATCTTTCCCGTCGAATCACATGCAGGGCGAAGCACGATGATCAATTGCGTATTCCCTCTCAGCCTCGACCGCGCTAATCCTCCAATGACCCAAGATAGACTTTCCCGCATCCCGAGGCACCCTCGGATACAAACGACTTAGCGGGGGCACGCAAGACTACTTATTATCCCGAACCGCACATCTTCCTGCTCATAGACTCTGTTCCACTCAATTAAACGCCATGCCAGACGATAAAATCACCCTCGAAGAAGCCCATCGGCGTTTCAAAGAGCCTCTCCCCAAACTAACCGCCATCAAATGCTCCGTCATAGCCTACGCGCTACGAGCATTCATCGTTGTTGCGAATTACGGTCTTTCGCTGAAAGAAAAGATCGCCACGCCTGCTAACGCGCCGACTCTTACAAAGACATATCCGTGTCGACCGAAGTTATCCCCACGGTACGTCCTCAACTCACAGCTCTGACAAGTTCTAACAGTCGTAGAATATTCTTCCCCAAAACTTTTGATGAAACCTCTGAAGAAAAGCTCCCTACAGTGTTTACCATCCACGGCGGCGGTTTCGTCATGGGCGATCCTCGTGACGACGACCACTTCAACTATACATTCGCCAACATGCACTCCATTCTCGTCGTCGCGCTAGATTACTCCAAATCACCACGTGTTCACTTCCCAACCCCAATATACGACCTCGAAGCGCTCATCTTAGCCGCTCTATCTGATTCATCTCTCCCAATTGATCAAGAACGCGTTGCAATCATTGGTTCATCAGCAGGCGGAAATCTAGCACTCTCTGTATCACTCCTCCCAAGCATGAGCGGCAGTGGCGATGGCGTGCGACGCATCAAGACCGCTGTGCTGATGTATCCAGTGGTCGACATGTCTGTGAAGAAAGAGTACAAAATACAGACTCGGCAGTGGAAACCTTCGTTTGGAGGGTTTCGAGCAAAGAAGACGGATATGCTGTTTCCGCTTTCGCCTGTTTTCGAAGCTGCGTACACTCTACCTGGTCAAGATCACCATGATCCATTGTTAAATCCTATTTTTGCCGATAAGGAGCAGCTACCGCCAAACATCTTCTTTCTTGCGTGTGAGCTTGATATGCTGGCGGGAGAGTCGTGGAGAATGATTTGTGGACTGACGGGGAGAGAGATTGGAGATGAGACGGTGGGGAGAGAGACAATTGGGCCTAAAGGGGAGTTGATACTAGATGATGAGAGATATTCGTTTGAGACGAAGACGAAAGAAGGGAGCTATAGATGGCTGCTGATTCCGGATCAGATTCATGCGTATGATAAGTATGAGAATCTGGTTCTGCTTCATGGGGATAAAGAGTTGTCGAAGGATGCGGAGTTGAAGTTGATAGAGGCTCAGAAAGTGATCGGGAAGTGGTTGTTTGATGGGCCGTTTGCTTGAGCATAGATCCAGATAGACGCTGTATGAAACATACTTATTCCAAGGATTGGTCAGTATCGTGAGTAACATAGGTCAAATTAGTAATCTTTAAAGGCACCGCTCAAACCATTCTTCTCGGCATCAAGTCGCATCCACTGATATACCAACGAACTGCTTAAGAACCTCCTCCACCACCACAACCACCACCACCTCCTCCTC